>CAXAJV010001112.1:25000-28360 GCA_963969225.1 Xylocopa violacea | reverse complement strand
CTCTCTCTCGACCGAGTTCCCAACAATTCGATTCTCTCAGTCTTGCGGCAAAAGAAAAATTCATTTTAAACGACGTCGAGCGCGCGGCATATCAATCGTGCGTTAAAGAGACGCGCGAAGAGTGGTCATGGTGTGTGGCGGGTGTGCGAATTTGGAATACGGAACAAAATCGGCAGTCGAAACACGAAGCGGTTCCCCGTGGGCGGTCGTCCGGTTAAACGAACGACTCACGACGCCACGAAGAACTCGCGCGAGTCCGTGATCGACACCGTCGATTTCCGTGAACCCGTTTAACGCACGCCGCACGCGCGCACACGTTACACCAGTCGCATATAGTCTCGGGGCACGGCCACAGACGACTCGGACGAACGTCCAACGATCGCTCGTACGTCGCGTATCGCTCCTCTTTTTCCCTTTCGGTGCGCCCGAACTCAGAAACGTTCGTAAATGGAATTCGAATGAACGACGGCGGGCAGATTCGAGCACCGGAGAGAAAAGATTCGACGAAACGCAACGCAAGCAGTATTCTGGTTACGTGAACGACCCTCAGCTAGGCGTGGTCCAGGAATTGTATCCGTGGACCGCAATGTGCGTTCGAAATGTCGATGTTCATGTGTCCTGCAGTTCACACGTTGACGCGCAATTAGCTGCGTTCTTCATCGACCCACGAGCCAAGTGATCCACCGTTCAGGGTAATCGTATATGTATATTTTTTATTAATTGTTAAGTCTCTTCGTACTAAGTTTCGAACAAGTCGAGACCCAAACGTCTCCGGCGAAGGAGACGCGGGCGTCGCCCGAATTCTCGGCGACACGATACCGTCCTACGGATGAAACGGACACGCCTGTTTCAGGGTGTTTAGGATACATCCTTTCGGATTCACGCCAGTGTGCCACGCGTCCAGGTAGATAAAATTTTTCGAAAATTCGTTAGGACTCTTCTTCGCGCGTATCGCGCAGACCCTCGAGGCGGTCCCCCCTTCCTCCCGACAACACGAAGCGAGCTTGTAAAATTCGATCTCGCAACGGCGGGTTTATTAAGGGACTCTCGACAACGAGGAAGAATACGCAAACGCGAATATATCGTCGTCCCCTCTGAACGAATGGCACGTGGAAGTGAATACAAAAAAAAAAAAAAAGAAAGATATCCAACACCCAGCGGCGTATTGCTTTCGAGAAGTTGACGACGTTCGTACAGGTAAGTCGTAAAATATCGATGGGACTCGCCGTGAAACCTCGAAGCGGTCTATAATTTTACCCACCCGACAACACGAAGCGAGCATAAAAAATTATTCGATCTCGCAACGGCGGGTGTGTTTCCAGACTCGCGACAACGAGGCTTCGCTCGGCGAAGCGGTCCCCTCTGAACGAACGACACGATCAAAACCCGAACACAGGTGCGTGGTACAAGTTCCTCAAATTCCACGATCCACTGCACGATCTGTGCTTCAGAGCTCAGGTGATAAAAAAAAAAAAAAAATTCGTTGGGACTCGGCCGCCAAAGCCTCGAGCGGTCTACCGTTTTTCCCCGGCAACACGAAGCGAGTATAAATTATTCGATCTCGCAACGGCCGGTTTCTCAGACTCGCGACAACGAGGCTATGGCAAAAAGCAAGTCCCCTCTGAGCTTGCAGCACAATTGTGAAACGGGAAAACGAACAAGTACCAGCGGCGTATTGCTTTCACGCAGAGACGCAAAATAATGGTACACACTCGACCTGTCGAATATGCAAAGTCGACGACATAACTTACCGTTCGGGTAAGAAAAATTCGTTAGGACTCGTCGGTTAACAACACCAACACCTCGAGCGCGGTCTGTATAATTTTATTTACCCGACAACACGAAGCGAGCATAATAAATGAGATTCGATCTCGCAACGGCGGGTTCATTATACAGACCCTAATCGCCAACGAGGCTTGGCCCGACGAATCGTCCCCTCCGAACGGAACGGTACGATCGACATTAACACAACCAGGGTACGCGGCGCGACACCACGCTCTTAACGAATTCGAAGTCGACGACGATCGTCGTTCGGGTAAAGATTCGTTGGGACTCGCCGTCGTACACAGCCTCGAGGCGGTCTGTTTCACCCGACAACGCGAAGCGAGCATAATATTGTTCGATCTCGCAACGGCACGGGTTTTCACAGACTCTCGACAACGAGGCTTGGCGGCGACGAATCGTCCCCTCCGAACGGAACGGTACGATCGACTAAAACAGGATACGCGCGACACACGCTCTTAAAGGAATTCGAAGTCGACGACGGCGCGTCCGTTCGGGTGAAGATTCGTTGGGACTCGCCGCACGCGCAGCCTCTGAGCGGTCCAATTTAACCTGCGACACGAAGCGAGCATAAAATGGTTCGATCTCGCAACGGCAACGGGTTTTCATAGACTCTATGAGAGCGAGGCTTGGCGGCGACGAATCGTCCCCTCCGAACGGAACGGTACGATCGACTAAAACAGGATACGCGCGACACACGCTCTTAAAAGAAATCGAAGTCGACGACGGCGCGTCCGTTCGGGTGAATGATTCGTTGGGACTCGCCGCACGCGCAGCCTCTGAGCGGTCCAATTTAACCTGCGACACGAAGCGAGCATAAAATTGTTCGATCTCGCAACGGCAACGGGTTTTCAGACACTCAACAACGAGGCTTGGCGGCGACGAATCGTCCCCTCCGAACGAAACGGTACGGTACGATCGACTGGTATAAAAGAGCGGGCGACACACGATCCTGCGAATTCGAGATCGACGACGGTACACGTTCATCGTTCGGGTGAAGATTCGTTGGGACTCGCCGCGCGCGCAGCCTCGAAGCGGTCCAATTTAACCTGCGACACGAAGCGAGCATAAAATTGTTCGATCTCGCAACGGCACGGGTTTTCACAGACTCTCGACAACGAGGCTTGGCGGCGACGAATCGTCCCCTCCGAACGAAACGGTACGGTACGATCGACTGGTATAAAAGAGCGGGCGACACACGATCCTGCGAATTCGAGGTCGACGACGGTACAACACGTTCATCGTTCGGGTGAAGATTCGTTGGGACTCGCCGCGCGCGCAGCCTCGAAGCGGTCCAATTTAACCTGCGACACGAAGCGAGCATAAAATTGTTCGATCTCGCAACGGCACGGGTTTTCACAGACTCTCGACAACGAGGCTTGGCGGCGACGAATCGTCCCCTCCGAACGAAACGGTACGGTACGATCGACTGGTATAAAAGAGCGGGCGACGCGATCCTACGAATTCGAGGTCGACGACGGTACACACGTTCGTCGTTCGGGTAAAGATTCGTTGGGACTCGCCGTCGTACACAGCCTCGAGGCGGTCCGTTTCACCCGACAACACGAAGCGAGCATA
>CAXAJV010001112.1:15000-20000 GCA_963969225.1 Xylocopa violacea | reverse complement strand
TTCGGTCAAAGACACCGACCCGTGGCAATGCAGTGTGGAGAAAATTCGACAACCGACACGGGACAGAGCAGTCGAGAACGTATTCTCGAGGAGCGGTGGACTGCTTCTCAACCGAAGTCATAGAATAGCCACGCGCCCGACGCTACTCCGCCCGGCCGGCTCGAACCGACCTGTCTCCTTATAGATACGGAACGGCCGGCCGGGCGGTCGGCGCCGGCCGGGCTAACGCACGGGCGCTTACGGTGGTAAACTCCAGCGGCGACCGACCGTCCGGAAAGGCTGCTGTAACTTAGTCGCGCGGAGGCGCAAGTATAAAGTGCTATTAACGTTGAACTTTTATGAACGGAAATTGTTTAAACATAATGAATATATACGGAAAAACATATTTCTAGAATATAACGAATTTTAATCGATTTTAACATTGAAAAAACGCAGTTATAAAATACGAAGTCAACGAAAAACACGAAAAATCGAAAATCTGACACGTACAAATGAATTCTACAATCAAATTAATCGATATTACGAAAAAAAAACCAAGCGTTTATATAAAAAAATTACCGATAAATTGACAAAAACCGCCAGTCGTGTCGGTTTCGGGAGACTAAAAATTATAAATTCGACTAAACAATGCGCTAATAAATTCAATCAATAGCTTTCAATAAGGTTTCTGCAAAAAAATTGTTAGGTCAACGGTTTAATTTACGAGAAAATAGCGAAAAACCGCCGATCGTGTCGCTTCCGACCTCTCGTTGCGAATATTTTCTAAGTTCCCCGTCGTGTCGCTTCCGACCGCTCGGCGCGAATATTTTCTAAGTTCCCCGTCGTGTCGCTTCCGACCGCTCGGCGCGAATATTTTCTAAGTTCCCCGCCGTGTCGCTTCCGACCGCTCGGCGCGAATATTTTCTAAGTTCCCGGTCATGTCGCTTCCGACCTCTCGGTGGGAATATTTTACAATTTCACGGTCATGTCGCTTCCGACCTCTCGGTGGGAATATTTTACAATTTCACGGTCATGTCGCTTCCGACCTCTCGGTAGGAATATTTTTCAAATCTCCGGACGCATCGCTTCCTACATTTCGGTGAGGATATTTTTTACGTTTCTGAACGTATCGGTCCCGACCTCTTGGTGCGAATATTATATATATATATATAACATAATATAACCTAACCTAATACAACCTGATCGCACGGTGCGAATATTTTCAAAGTTCCCCGCCGTGTCGCTTCCGACCTCTCGGCGCGAATATTTTCAAAGTCCCCGGTCGTGTCGGTCCCGACCGCTCGGCGCGAATATTTTCTAAGTTCCCCGCCGTGTCGCTTCCGACCGCTCGGCGCGAATATTTTCTAAGTTCCCCGCCGTGTCGCTTCCGACCGCTCGGCGCGAATATTTTCTAAGTTCCCGGTCATGTCGCTTCCGACCTCTCGGTGGGAATATTTTACAATTTCACGGTCATGTCGCTTCCGACCTCTCGGTGGGAATATTTTACAATTTCACGGTCATGTCGCTTCCGACCTCTCGGTGGGAATATTTTACAATTTCACGGTCATGTCGCTTCCTACCTCTCGGTAGGAATATTTTTCAAATCTCCGGACGCATCGCTTCCTACATTTCGGTGAGGATATTTTTTACGTTTCTGAACGTATCGGTCCCGACCTCTTGGTGCGAATATTATATATATATATATATATATATATATAACATAATATAACCTAACCTAATACAACCTGATCGCACGGTGCGAATATTTTCAAAGTTCCCCGCCGTGTCGCTTCCGACCTCTCGTTGCGAATATTTTCTAAGTTCCCCGTCGTGTCGCTTCCGACCGCTCGGCGCGAATATTTTCAAAGTCCCCGGTCGTGTCGGTCCCGACCGCTCGGCGCGAATATTTTCAAAGTCCCCGGTCGTGTCGGTCCCGACCGCTCGGCGCGAATATTTTCTAAGTTCCCCGTCGTGTCGCTTCCGACCGCTCGGCGCGAATATTTTCTAAGTTCCCCGCCGTGTCGCTTCCGACCGCTCGGCGCGAATATTTTCTAAGTTCCCGGTCATGTCGCTTCCGACCTCTCGGTGGGAATATTTTACAATTTCACGGTCATGTCGCTTCCGACCTCTCGGTGGGAATATTTTACAATTTCACGGTCATGTCGCTTCCGACCTCTCGGTGGGAATATTTTACAATTTCACGGTCATGTCGCTTCCGACCTCTCGGTAGGAATATTTTTCAAATCTCCGGACGCATCGCTTCCTACATTTCGGTGAGGATATTTTTTACGTTTCTGAACGTATCGGTCCCGACCTCTTGGTGCGAATATTATATATATATATATAACATAATATAACCTAACCTAATACAACCTGATCGCACGGTGCGAATATTTTCAAAGTTCCCCGCCGTGTCGCTTCCGACCTCTCGGCGCGAATATTTTCAAAGTCCCCGGTCGTGTCGGTCCCGACCGCTCGGCGCGAATATTTTCTAAGTTCCCCGCCGTGTCGCTTCCGACCGCTCGGCGCGAATATTTTCTAAGTTCCCCGCCGTGTCGCTTCCGACCGCTCGGCGCGAATATTTTCTAAGTTCCCGGTCATGTCGCTTCCGACCTCTCGGTGGGAATATTTTACAATTTCACGGTCATGTCGCTTCCGACCTCTCGGTGGGAATATTTTACAATTTCACGGTCATGTCGCTTCCGACCTCTCGGTGGGAATATTTTACAATTTCACGGTCATGTCGCTTCCTACCTCTCGGTAGGAATATTTTTCAAATCTCCGGACGCATCGCTTCCTACATTTCGGTGAGGATATTTTTTACGTTTCTGAACGTATCGGTCCCGACCTCTTGGTGCGAATATTATATATATATATATATATATATATATAACATAATATAACCTAACCTAATACAACCTGATCGCACGGTGCGAATATTTTCAAAGTTCCCCGCCGTGTCGCTTCCGACCTCTCGTTGCGAATATTTTCTAAGTTCCCCGTCGTGTCGCTTCCGACCGCTCGGCGCGAATATTTTCAAAGTCCCCGGTCGTGTCGGTCCCGACCGCTCGGCGCGAATATTTTCAAAGTCCCCGGTCGTGTCGGTCCCGACCGCTCGGCGCGAATATTTTCTAAGTTCCCCGTCGTGTCGCTTCCGACCGCTCGGCGCGAATATTTTCTAAGTTCCCCGCCGTGTCGCTTCCGACCGCTCGGCGCGAATATTTTCTAAGTTCCCGGTCATGTCGCTTCCGACCTCTCGGTGGGAATATTTTACAATTTCACGGTCATGTCGCTTCCGACCTCTCGGTGGGAATATTTTACAATTTCACGGTCATGTCGCTTCCGACCTCTCGGTGGGAATATTTTACAATTTCACGGTCATGTCGCTTCCGACCTCTCGGTAGGAATATTTTTCAAATCTCCGGACGCATCGCTTCCTACATTTCGGTGAGGATATTTTTTACGTTTCTGAACGTATCGGTCCCGACCTCTTGGTGCGAATATTATATATATATATATAACATAATATAACCTAACCTAATACAACCTGATCGCACGGTGCGAATATTTTCAAAGTTCCCCGCCGTGTCGCTTCCGACCTCTCGGCGCGAATATTTTCAAAGTCCCCGGTCGTGTCGGTCCCGACCGCTCGGCGCGAATATTTTCTAAGTTCCCCGCCGTGTCGCTTCCGACCGCTCGGCGCGAATATTTTCTAAGTTCCCCGCCGTGTCGCTTCCGACCGCTCGGCGCGAATATTTTCTAAGTTCCCGGTCATGTCGCTTCCGACCTCTCGGTGGGAATATTTTACAATTTCACGGTCATGTCGCTTCCGACCTCTCGGTGGGAATATTTTACAATTTCACGGTCATGTCGCTTCCGACCTCTCGGTGGGAATATTTTACAATTTCACGGTCATGTCGCTTCCTACCTCTCGGTAGGAATATTTTTCAAATCTCCGGACGCATCGCTTCCTACATTTCGGTGAGGATATTTTTTACGTTTCTGAACGTATCGGTCCCGACCTCTTGGTGCGAATATTATATATATATATATATATATATATAACATAATATAACCTAACCTAATACAACCTGATCGCACGGTGCGAATATTTTCAAAGTTCCCCGCCGTGTCGCTTCCGACCTCTCGTTGCGAATATTTTCTAAGTTCCCCGTCGTGTCGCTTCCGACCGCTCGGCGCGAATATTTTCAAAGTCCCCGGTCGTGTCGGTCCCGACCGCTCGGCGCGAATATTTTCAAAGTCCCCGGTCGTGTCGGTCCCGACCGCTCGGCGCGAATATTTTCTAAGTTCCCCGCCGTGTCGCTTCCGACCGCTCGGCGCGAATATTTTCTAAGTTCCCCGCCGTGTCGCTTCCGACCGCTCGGCGCGAATATTTTCTAAGTTCCCGGTCATGTCGCTTCCGACCTCTCGGTGGGAATATTTTACAATTTCACGGTCATGTCGCTTCCGACCTCTCGGTGGGAATATTTTACAATTTCACGGTCATGTCGCTTCCGACCTCTCGGTGGGAATATTTTACAATTTCACGGTCATGTCGCTTCCTACCTCTCGGTAGGAATATTTTTCAAATCTCCGGACGCATCGCTTCCTACATTTCGGTGAGGATATTTTTTACGTTTCTGAACGTATCGGTCCCGACCTCTTGGTGCGAATATTATATATATATATATATATATATATAACATAATATAACCTAACCTAATACAACCTGATCGCACGGTGCGAATATTTTCAAAGTTCCCCGCCGTGTCGCTTCCGACCTCTCGTTGCGAATATTTTCTAAGTTCCCCGTCGTGTCGCTTCCGACCGCTCGGCGCGAATATTTTCAAAGTCCCCGGTCGTGTCGGTCCCGACCGCTCGGCGCGAATATTTTCAAAGTCCCCGGTCGTGTCGGTCCCGACCGCTCGGCGCGAATATTTTCAAAGTCCCCGGTCGTGTCGGTCCCGACCGCTCGGCGCGAATATTTTCAAAGTCCCCGGTCGTGTCGGTCCCGACCGCTC
>CAXAJV010001112.1:5000-7500 GCA_963969225.1 Xylocopa violacea | reverse complement strand
CCCTCAGCTAGGCGTGGTCCAGGAATTGTATCCGTGGACCGCAATGTGCGTTCGAAATGTCGATGTTCATGTGTCCTGCAGTTCACACGTTGACGCGCAATTAGCTGCGTTCTTCATCGACCCACGAGCCAAGTGATCCACCGTTCAGGGTAATCGTATATGTATATTTTTTATTAATTGTTAAGTCTCTTCGTACTAAGTTTCGAACAAGTCGAGACCCAAACGTCTCCGGCGAAGGAGACGCGGGCGTCGCCCGAATTCTCGGCGACACGATACCGTCCTACGGATGAAACGGACACGCCTGTTTCAGGGTGTTTAGGATACATCCTTTCGGATTCACGCCAGTGTGCCACGCGTCCAGGTAGATAAAATTTTTCGAAAATTCGTTAGGACTCTTCTTCGCGCGTATCGCGCAGACCCTCGAGGCGGTCCCCCCTTCCTCCCGACAACACGAAGCGAGCTTGTAAAATTCGATCTCGCAACGGCGGGTTTATTAAGGGACTCTCGACAACGAGGAAGAATACGCAAACGCGAATATATCGTCGTCCCCTCTGAACGAATGGCACGTGGAAGTGAATACAAAAAAAAAAAAAAAGAAAGATATCCAACACCCAGCGGCGTATTGCTTTCGAGAAGTTGACGACGTTCGTACAGGTAAGTCGTAAAATATCGATGGGACTCGCCGTGAAACCTCGAAGCGGTCTATAATTTTACCCACCCGACAACACGAAGCGAGCATAAAAAATTATTCGATCTCGCAACGGCGGGTGTGTTTCCAGACTCGCGACAACGAGGCTTCGCTCGGCGAAGCGGTCCCCTCTGAACGAACGACACGATCAAAACCCGAACACAGGTGCGTGGTACAAGTTCCTCAAATTCCACGATCCACTGCACGATCTGTGCTTCAGAGCTCAGGTGATAAAAAAAAAAAAAAAATTCGTTGGGACTCGGCCGCCAAAGCCTCGAGCGGTCTACCGTTTTTCCCCGGCAACACGAAGCGAGTATAAATTATTCGATCTCGCAACGGCCGGTTTCTCAGACTCGCGACAACGAGGCTATGGCAAAAAGCAAGTCCCCTCTGAGCTTGCAGCACAATTGTGAAACGGGAAAACGAACAAGTACCAGCGGCGTATTGCTTTCACGCAGAGACGCAAAATAATGGTACACACTCGACCTGTCGAATATGCAAAGTCGACGACATAACTTACCGTTCGGGTAAGAAAAATTCGTTAGGACTCGTCGGTTAACAACACCAACACCTCGAGCGCGGTCTGTATAATTTTATTTACCCGACAACACGAAGCGAGCATAATAAATGAGATTCGATCTCGCAACGGCGGGTTCATTATACAGACCCTAATCGCCAACGAGGCTTGGCCCGACGAATCGTCCCCTCCGAACGGAACGGTACGATCGACATTAACACAACCAGGGTACGCGGCGCGACACCACGCTCTTAACGAATTCGAAGTCGACGACGATCGTCGTTCGGGTAAAGATTCGTTGGGACTCGCCGTCGTACACAGCCTCGAGGCGGTCTGTTTCACCCGACAACGCGAAGCGAGCATAATATTGTTCGATCTCGCAACGGCACGGGTTTTCACAGACTCTCGACAACGAGGCTTGGCGGCGACGAATCGTCCCCTCCGAACGGAACGGTACGATCGACTAAAACAGGATACGCGCGACACACGCTCTTAAAGGAATTCGAAGTCGACGACGGCGCGTCCGTTCGGGTGAAGATTCGTTGGGACTCGCCGCACGCGCAGCCTCTGAGCGGTCCAATTTAACCTGCGACACGAAGCGAGCATAAAATGGTTCGATCTCGCAACGGCAACGGGTTTTCATAGACTCTATGAGAGCGAGGCTTGGCGGCGACGAATCGTCCCCTCCGAACGGAACGGTACGATCGACTAAAACAGGATACGCGCGACACACGCTCTTAAAAGAAATCGAAGTCGACGACGGCGCGTCCGTTCGGGTGAATGATTCGTTGGGACTCGCCGCACGCGCAGCCTCTGAGCGGTCCAATTTAACCTGCGACACGAAGCGAGCATAAAATTGTTCGATCTCGCAACGGCAACGGGTTTTCAGACACTCAACAACGAGGCTTGGCGGCGACGAATCGTCCCCTCCGAACGAAACGGTACGGTACGATCGACTGGTATAAAAGAGCGGGCGACACACGATCCTGCGAATTCGAGATCGACGACGGTACACGTTCATCGTTCGGGTGAAGATTCGTTGGGACTCGCCGCGCGCGCAGCCTCGAAGCGGTCCAATTTAACCTGCGACACGAAGCGAGCATAAAATTGTTCGATCTCGCAACGGCACGGGTTTTCACAGACTCTCGACAACGAGGCTTGGCGGCGACGAATCGTCCCCTCCGAACGAAACGGTACGGTACGATCGACTGGTATAAAAGAGCGGGCGACACACGATCCTGCGAATTCGAGGTCGACGACGGTACAACACGTTCATCGTTCGGGTGAAGATTCGT
>CAXAJV010001111.1:0-75049 GCA_963969225.1 Xylocopa violacea | reverse complement strand
CTGGCGAGTTGGCCTCTACGTCTCCGTGGGACCTTTATATACATCAATAACATAATATAAGCTAGGCTAACCCAACCTAACATCTCGGCGGTAATATTTGACAACATTCCTGGCGAGTTGGCTTCTACGTCTCTGTGGGGCCTTTATATACATCAATAACTTAATATAAACTAACCTAAACCAACCTATCATCTCGGCGGTAATATTGGACAACATTCAAGGCGAGTTGACCTCTACGTCTCCGTGGAACCTTTGTATACATCAATAACGTAATATAACCTAACCTAACCCAACGTAACATCTCGGCGGTAATATTGGACAACATTCCTGGCGAGATTACCTCTACGTCTCCGTTTGACCTTCATATACATCAATAACGTAATTTAACCTAACCTAACCCAACCTATCGTCTCGGCGGTAATATTTGACCACATTCCTGGCGAGTTGGCCTCTACGTCTCCGTGGGACCTTTATATACATAAACAACATAATATATGCTAGCCTAACCCAATCTAACATCTCGGCGGTAATATTTGACCATATTCCTGTCTTGTTGGGGTCTGCGTCCCCGTGGGACCTTTTTCATACGTCAATAACGTAATACAACCTAACCTAACCCAACCTAACACCTCGGCGTTAATATTTGACCACATTCCTTGCTTGCTGGCCTCTACGTCTCCGTGGGACCTTTTTATACATCAATAACGTAATATAACCTAACCTAACCCAACGTAACATCTCGGCAGTAATATTTGACCACATTCCTGGCGAGTTGGCCTCTACGTCTCCGTGTAACCCTCATATACATCAATAACGTAATATAACGTAACCTAACCCAACCTAACATCTCGGCGTTAATATTTGACGACATTCCTGGCTTGTTGGCCTCTGCGTCTCCGTGGGACCTTTATATACATCAATAACATAATATAAGCTAGCCTAACCCAACCTAACATCTCGGCGGTAATATTTGACCACATTCCTGGCGAGTTGGCCTCTACGTCTCCGTGTAACCCTCATATACATCAATAACGTAATATAACGTAACCTAACCCAACCTAACATCTCGGCGTTAATATTTGACGACATTCCTGGCTTGTCGGCCTCTGCGTCTCCGTGGGACCTTTATATACATCAATAACATAATATAAGCTAGCCTAACCCAACCTAACATTTCGCCGGTAATATTTGACAACATTCCTGGCGAGGTGGCTTCTCCGTCTCCGTGGGACCTTTATATACATCAATAACGTAATATAACCAAAACTAATCCAACCTAACATTTCGGCGGTAATATTTGACAACATTCCTGGCGAGTTGGCCTCTACGTCTCCGTGTAACCCTCATATACACTAATAACGTAATATAACGTAACCTAACCCTACCTATCATCTCGGCGGTAATATTTGACAACATTCCTGGCGAGTTGGCCTCTACGTCTCCGTTTGACCTTCATATACATCAATAACGTAATATAACCTAACCTAACCCGACCTATCACCTCGGCGGTAATATTTGACCACATTCCTGGCGAGTTGGCTTCTACGTCTCCGTGGGACCTTTATATACATCAATAACATAATATAAGCTAGGCTAACCCAACCTAACATCTCGGCGGTAATATTTGACAACATACCTGGCGAGTTGGCCTCTACGTCTCCGTGGAACCTTTATATACATCAATAACGTAATATAACCGAACCTAACCCAACGTAACATCTCGGCGGTAATATTTGACCACATTCCTGGCTTGTTGGCCTCTGCGTCTCCGTGGGACCTTTATATACATCAATAATATAATATAAGCTAGGCTAACCCAACCTAACATCTCGGCGGTAATATTTGACAACATTCCTGGCGAGTTGGCTTCTACGTCTCTGTGGGACCTTTATATACATCAATAACGTAATATAAACTAACCTAAACCAACCTTTCATCTCGGCGGTAATATTGGACAACATTCAAGGCGAGTTGACCTCTACGTCTCCGTTTGACCTTCATATACATCAATAACGTAATTTAACCTAACCTAATCCGACCTATCACCTCGGCGGTAATATTTGACCACATTCCTGGCGAGTTGGCTTCTACGTCTCTGTGGGACCTTTATATACATCAATAACATAATATAAACTGACCTAACCCAACCTAACATCTCGGCGGTAATATTGGACTACATACCTGGCGAGTTGGCCTCTATGTCTCCGTGGGACCTTTATATAATTCAATAACGAATTATAACCTATGCTAACCCAACCTATCATCTCGGCGGTAATATTTGACAACATTCCTGGCAAGTTGGCCTCTACGTCTCCGTGGAACCTTCGTATACATCAATAACGAAATATAACCTAACCTAACCCAACCTATCGTCTCGGCGGTAATATTTGACCACATTCCTGGCGAGTTGGCCTCTACGTCTCCGTGGGACCTTTATATACTTCAATAACGAAATATAACCTATGCTAACCCAACCTATCATCTCGCCGGTAATATTTGACAACATTCCTGGCGAGTTGGGCTCTACGTCTCCGTTTGACCTTCATATACATCAATAACGTAATTTAACCTAACCTAACCCGACCTATCACATCGGCGGTAATATTTGACCACATTCCTGGCGAGTTGGCGTCTACGTCTCTGTGGGACCTTTATATACATCAATAACGTAATATAAACTAACCTAACCCAACCTAACATCTCGGCGGTAATATTGGACAACATACCTGGCGAGTTGGCCTCTTTGTCTCCGTGGGACATTTATATAATTCAATAACGAATTATAACCTATGCTAACCCAACCTATCATCTCGGCGGGAATATTTTACAACATTCCTGGCAAGTTGGCCTCTACGTCTCCGTGGAACCTTCGTATACATCAATAACGAAATATAACCTAACCTAACCCGACCTATCACCTCGGCGGTAATATTTGACCACATTCCTGGCGAGTTGGCTTCTACGTCTCTGTGGGACCATTATATACATCAATAACGTAATATAAATTAACCTAACCCAACCTCACATCTCGGCGGTAATATTTGACAACATTCCTGGCGAGTTGGGCTGTACGTCTCCGTGGAACCTTCGTATACATTAATAACGAAATATAACCTAAGCTAAACCAACCTATCATCTCGGCGGTAATATTTGACATCATTCCTGGCGAGATGGCCTCTACGTCTCCGTGGAACCTTTATATACATCAATAACGTAATATAACCTAACCTAACCCAACGTAACATCTCGGCGGTAATATTTGACAACATTCCTGGCGAGTTGGCTTCTACGTATCGGTGGGACCTTTATATACATCAATAACGTAATATAAACAAACCTAACCGAACCTAACATCTCGGCGTTAATATTTGACCACATTCCTGGCTTGTTGGCCTCTACGTCTCCGTGGGACCTTTACATACATCAATAACGTAATATAACCTAACCTAACCCAACCTAACATTTCGGCGGTAATATTTGACAACATTCCTGGCGAGTTGGCCTTTACGTCTCCGTGGGACCTTTATATACATCAATAACATAATATAGGCTAGGCTAACCCAACCTAACATCTCGGCGGTAATATTTGACTACATACCTGGCGATTTGGCCTCTACGTCTCCGTGGGACATTTATATACTTCAATAACGAAATATAACCTATCCTAACCCAGCGTAACATCTCGGCGGTAATATTTGACAACATTCCTGGCGAGTTGGCTTCTACGTCTCGGTGGGACCTTTATATACATCAATAACGTAATATAAACAAACCTAACCCAACCTATCATCTCGGCGGTAATATTTGACAACATTCCTGGCGAGTTGGCCTCTACGTCTCCGTGGAACCTTCGTATACATCAATAACCAAATATAACCTAACCTAAACCAACCTATCATCTCGGCGGTAATATTTGACAACATTCCTGGCGAGTTGGCCTCTACGTCTCCGTGTAACCCTCATATACGTCAATAACGTAATATAACGTAACCTAACACAACCTATCATCTCGGCGGTAATATTTGACAACATTCCTGGTGAGTTGGCATCTACGTCTCCCTGGGACCTTTATATACATCAATAACGTAATATAACCTAACCTAACACAACCTAACATCTCGGCGGTAATATTTGACAACATTCCTGGCGAGTTGGCCTCTACGTCTGCGTGGGACCTTTATATACATCAATAACGTAATATAACCTAACCTAACACAACCTAACATCTCGGCGGTAATATTTGACAACATTCCTGGCGAGTTGGCCTCTACGTCTCCGTGGGCCTTTATATACTTCAATAACGAAATATAACCTATCCTAACCCAACCTATCATCTCGGCGGTAATATTTGACAACATTCCTGGCGAGTTGGCCTCTACGTCTCCGTGGAACCTTCGTATACATCAATAACGAAATATAACCTAACCTAAACCAACCTATCATATCGGCGGTAATATTTGACAACATACCTGGCGAGTTGGCCTCTATGTCTGCGTGGGACCTTTATATACATCAATACCATAATATAGGCTAGGCTAACCCAACCTACCATCTCGGCGGTAATATTTGACCACATTCCTGACGAGTTGGCTTCTACGTCTCTGTGGGACCTTTATATACATCAATGACGTAATATAAACTAACCTAACCCAACCTATCATCTCGGCGGTAATATTGGACAACTTTCCTGGCGAGTTGGCCTCTACGTCTCCGTGGGACCTTTATATACATCAATAACATAATATAAGCTAGGCTAACCCAACCTAACATCTCGGCGGTAATATTTGACAACATTCCTGGCGAGTTGGCTTCTACGTCTCTGTGGGACCTTTATATACATCAATAACTTAATATAAACTAACCTAAACCAACCTATCATCTCGGCGGTAATATTGGACAACATTCAAGGCGAGTTGACCTCTACGTCTCCGTGGAACCTTTGTATACATCAATAACGTAATATAACCTAACCTAACCCAACGTAACATCTCGGCGGTAATATTGGACAACATTCCTGGCGAGATTACCTCTACGTCCCCGTTTGACCTTCATATACATCAATAACGTAATTTAACCTAACCTAACCCAACCTATCGTCTCGGCGGTAATATTTGACCACATTCCTGGCTTGTTGGCCTCTGCGTCTCCGTGGGACCTTTATATACATCAATAACATAATATAAGCTAGCCTAACCCAACCTAACATCTCGGCGGTAATATTTGACCACATTCCTGGCTTGTTAGCCTCTGCGCCTCCGTGGGACCTTTATATACATCAATAACATAATATAAGCTAGCCTAACCCAACCTAACATTTCGCCGGTAATATTTGACAACATTCCTGGCGAGTTGGCTTCTCCGTCTCCGTGGGACCTTTATATACATCAATAACGTAATATAACCAAAACTAACCCAACCTAACATTTCGGCGGTAATATTTGACAACATTCCTGGCGAGTTGGCCTCTACGTCTCCGTGTAACCCTCATATACACTAATAACGTAATATAACGTAACCTAACCCAACCTATCATCTCGGCGGTAATATTTGACAACATTACTGGCGAGTTGGCCTCTACGTCTCCGTTTGACCTTCATATACATCAATAACGTAATATAACCTAACCTAACCCGACCTATCACCTCGGCGGTAATATTTGACCACATTCCTGGCGAGTTGGCTTCTACGTCTCCGTGGGACCTTTATATACATCAATAACATAATATAAGCTAGGCTAACCCAACCTAACATCTCGGCGGTAATATTTGACAACATACCTGGCGAGTTGGCCTCTACGTCTCCGTGGAACCTTTATATACATCAATAACGTAATATAAACGAACCTAACCCAACGTAACATCTCGGCGGTAATATTTGACCACATTCCTGGCTTGTTGGCCTCTGCGTCTCCGTGGGACCTTTATATACATCAATAATATAATATAAGCTAGGCTAACCCAACCTAACATCTCGGCGGTAATATTTGACAACATTCCTGGCGAGTTGGCTTCTACGTCTCTGTGGGACCTTTATATACATCAATAACGTAATATAACCTAACCTAACCCAACCTAACATCTCGGCGTTAATATTTGACCACATTCCTGGCTTGTTGGCCTCTACGTCTCCGTGGGACCTTTACATACATCAATAACGTAATATAACCTAACCTAACCCAACCTAACATTTCGGCGGTAATATTTGACAACATTCCTGGCGAGTTGGCCTTTACGTCTCCGTGGGACCTTTATATACATCAATAACATAATATAGGCTAGGCTAACCCAACCTAACATCTCGGCGGTAATATTTGACTACATACCTGGCGATTTGGCCTCTACGTCTCCGTGGGACATTTATATACTTCAATAACGAAATATAACCTATCCTAACCCAGCGTAACATCTCGGCGGTAATATTTGACAACATTCCTGGCGAGTTGGCTTCTACGTCTCGGTGGGACCTTTATATACATCAATAACGTAATATAAACAAACCTAACCCAACCTATCATCTCGGCGGTAATATTTGACAACATTCCTGGCGAGTTGGCCTCTACGTCTCCGTGGAACCTTCGTATACATCAATAACCAAATATAACCTAACCTAAACCAACCTATCATCTCGGCGGTAATATTTGACAACATTCCTGGCGAGTTGGCCTCTACGTCTCCGTGTAACCCTCATATACGTCAATAACGTAATATAACGTAACCTAACACAACCTATCATCTCGGCGGTAATATTTGACAACATTCCTGGTGAGTTGGCATCTACGTCTCCCTGGGACCTTTATATACATCAATAACGTAATATAACCTAACCTAACACAACCTAACATCTCGGCGGTAATATTTGACAACATTCCTGGCGAGTTGGCCTCTACGTCTGCGTGGGACCTTTATATACATCAATAACGTAATATAACCTAACCTAACACAACCTAACATCTCGGCGGTAATATTTGACAACATTCCTGGCGAGTTGGCCTCTACGTCTCCGTGGGCCTTTATATACTTCAATAACGAAATATAACCTATCCTAACCCAACCTATCATCTCGGCGGTAATATTTGACAACATTCCTGGCGAGTTGGCCTCTACGTCTCCGTGGAACCTTCGTATACATCAATAACGAAATATAACCTAACCTAAACCAACCTATCATATCGGCGGTAATATTTGACAACATACCTGGCGAGTTGGCCTCTATGTCTGCGTGGGACCTTTATATACATCAATACCATAATATAGGCTAGGCTAACCCAACCTACCATCTCGGCGGTAATATTTGACCACATTCCTGACGAGTTGGCTTCTACGTCTCTGTGGGACCTTTATATACATCAATGACGTAATATAAACTAACCTAACCCAACCTATCATCTCGGCGGTAATATTGGACAACTTTCCTGGCGAGTTGGCCTCTACGTCTCCGTGGGACCTTTATATACATCTATAACATAATATAAGCTAGGCTAACCCAACCTAACATCTCGGCGGTAATATTTGACAACATTCCTGGCGAGTTGGCTTCTACGTCTCTGTGGGACCTTTATATACATCAATAACTTAATATAAACTAACCTAAACCAACCTATCATCTCGGCGGTAATATTGGACAACATTCAAGGCGAGTTGACCTCTACGTCTCCGTGGAACCTTTGTATACATCAATAACGTAATATAACCTAACCTAACCCAACGTAACATCTCGGCGGTAATATTGGACAACATTCCTGGCGAGATTACCTCTACGTCCCCGTTTGACCTTCATATACATCAATAACGTAATTTAACCTAACCTAACCCAACCTATCGTCTCGGCGGTAATATTTGACCACATTCCTGGCTTGTTGGCCTCTGCGTCTCCGTGGGACCTTTATATACATCAATAACATAATATAAGCTAGCCTAACCCAACCTAACATCTCGGCGGTAATATTTGACCACATTCCTGGCTTGTTAGCCTCTGCGCCTCCGTGGGACCTTTATATACATCAATAACATAATATAAGCTAGCCTAACCCAACCTAACATTTCGCCGGTAATATTTGACAACATTCCTGGCGAGTTGGCTTCTCCGTCTCCGTGGGACCTTTATATACATCAATAACGTAATATAACCAAAACTAACCCAACCTAACATTTCGGCGGTAATATTTGACAACATTCCTGGCGAGTTGGCCTCTACGTCTCCGTGTAACCCTCATATACACTAATAACGTAATATAACGTAACCTAACCCAACCTATCATCTCGGCGGTAATATTTGACAACATTACTGGCGAGTTGGCCTCTACGTCTCCGTTTGACCTTCATATACATCAATAACGTAATATAACCTAACCTAACCCGACCTATCACCTCGGCGGTAATATTTGACCACATTCCTGGCGAGTTGGCTTCTACGTCTCCGTGGGACCTTTATATACATCAATAACATAATATAAGCTAGGCTAACCCAACCTAACATCTCGGCGGTAATATTTGACAACATACCTGGCGAGTTGGCCTCTACGTCGCCGTGGAACCTTTATATACATCAATAACGTAATATAAACGAACCTAACCCAACGTAACATCTCGGCGGTAATATTTGACCACATTCCTGGCTTGTTGGCCTCTGCGTCTCCGTGGGACCTTTATATACATCAATAATATAATATAAGCTAGGCTAACCCAACCTAACATCTCGGCGGTAATATTTGACAACATTCCTGGCGAGTTGGCTTCTACGTCTCTGTGGGACCTTTATATACATCAATAACGTAATATAACCTAACCTAACCCAACCTAACATTTCGGCGGTAATATTTGACAACATTCCTGGCGAGTTGGCCTTTACGTCTCCGTGGGACCTTTATATACATCAATAACATAATATAGGCTAGGCTAACCCAACCTAACATCTCGGCGGTAATATTTGACTACATACCTGGCGATTTGGCCTCTACGTCTCCGTGGGACCTTTATATACTTCAATAACGAAATATAACCTATCCTAACCCAGCGTAACATCTCGGCGGTAATATTTGACAACATTCCTGGCGAGTTGGCTTCTACGTCTCGGAGGGACCTTTATATACATCAATAACGTAATATAAACAAACCTAACCCAACCTATCATCTCGGCGGTAATATTTGACAACATTCCTGGCGAGTTGGCCTCTACGTCTCCGTGGAACCTTCGTATACATCAATAACCAAATATAACCTAACCTAAACCAACCTATCATCTCGGCGGTAATATTTGACAACATTCCTGGCGAGTTGGCCTCTACGTCTCCGTGTAACCCTCATATACGTCAATAACGTAATATAACGTAACCTAACACAACCTATCATCTCGGCGGTAATATTTGACAACATTCCTGGTGAGTTGGCATCTACGTCTCCCTGGGACCTTTATATACATCAATAACGTAATATAACCTAACCTAACACAACCTAACATCTCGGCGGTAATATTTGACAACATTCCTGGCGAGTTGGCCTCTACGTCTGCGTGGGACCTTTATATACATCAATAACATAATATAGGCTAGGCTAACCCAACCTACCATCTCGGCGGTAATATTTGACAACATACCTGGCGAGTTGGCCTCTACGTCTCCGTGGGCCTTTATATACTTCAATAACGAAATATAACCTATCCTAACCCAACCTATCATCTCGGCGGTAATACTTGACAACATTCCTCGCGAGTTGGCCTCTACGTCTCCGTGGAACCTTCGTATACATCAATAACGAAATATAACCTAACCTAAACCAACCTATCATATCGGCGGTAATATTTGACAACATACCTGGCGAGTTGGCCTCTACGTCCCCGTGGTACCTTTATATACTTCAATAACGAAATATAAACTATCCTAACCCAACCTATCATCTCGGCGGTAATATTTGACAACATTCCTGCCGAGTTGGCCTCTACGTCTCCGTGGAACCTTAGTATACATTAATAACGAAATATAACCTAACCTAAACCAACCTATCATCTCGGCGGTAATATTTGACAACATTCCTGGTGAGTTGGCCTCTATGTCTGCGTGGGACCTTTATATACATCAATACCATAATATAGGCTAGGCTAACCCAACCTACCATCTCGGCGGTAATATTTGACCACATTCCTGACGAGTTGGCTTCTACGTCTCTGTGGGACCTTTATATACATCAATGACGTAATATAAACTAACCTAACCCAACCTATCATCTCGGCGGTAATATTGGACAACTTTCCTGGCGAGTTGGCCTCTACGTCTCCGTGGGACCTTTATATACATCAATAACATAATATAAGCTAGGCTAACCCAACCTAACATCTCGGCGGTAATATTTGACAACATTCCTGGCGAGTTGGCTTCTACGTCTCTGTGGGACCTTTATATACATCAATAACTTAATATAAACTAACCTAAACGAACCTATCATCTCGGCGGTAATATTGGACAACATTCAAGGCGAGTTGACCTCTACGTCTCCGTGGAACCTTTGTATACATCAATAACGTAATATAACCTAACCTAACCCAACGTAACATCTCGGCGGTAATATTGGACAACATTCCTGGCGAGATTACCTCTACGTCCCCGTTTGACCTTCATATACATCAATAACGTAATTTAACCTAACCTAACCCAACCTATCGTCTCGGCGGTAATATTTGACCACATTCCTGGCTTGTTGGCCTCTGCGTCTCCGTGGGACCTTTATATACATCAATAACATAATATAAGCTAGCCTAACCCAACCTAACATCTCGGCGGTAATATTTGACCACATTCCTGGCGAGTTGGCCTCTACGTCTCCGTGTAACCCTCATATACATCAATAACGTAATATAACGTAACCCAACCCAACCTAACATCTCGGCGTTAATATTTGACGACATTCCTGGCTTGTTAGCCTCTGCGTCTCCGTGGGACCTTTATATACATCAATAACATAATATAAGCTAGCCTAACCCAACCTAACATTTCGCCGGTAATATTTGACAACATTCCTGGCGAGTTGGCTTCTCCGTCTCCGTGGGACCTTTATATACATCAATAACGTAATATAACCAAAACTAACCCAACCTAACATTTCGGCGGTAATATTTGACAACATTCCTGGCGAGTTGGCCTCTACGTCTCCGTGTAACCCTCATATACACTAATAACGTAATATAACGTAACCTAACCCAACCTATCATCTCGGCGGTAATATTTGACAACATTCCTGGCGAGTTGGCCTCTACGTCTCCGTTTGACCTTCATATACATCAATAACGTAATATAACCTAACCTAACCCGACCTATCACCTCGGCGGTAATATTTGACCACATTCCTGGCGAGTTGGCTTCTACGTCTCCGTGGGACCTTTATATACATCAATAACATAATATAAGCTAGGCTAACCCAACCTAACATCTCGGCGGTAATATTTGACAACATACCTGGCGAGTTGGCCTCTACGTCTCCGTGGAACCTTTATATACATCAATAACGTAATATAAACGAACCTAACCCAACGTAACATCTCGGCGGTAATATTTGACCACATTCCTGGCTTGTTGGCCTCTGCGTCTCCGTGGGACCTTTATATACATCAATAATATAATATAAGCTAGGCTAACCCAACCTAACATCTCGGCGGTAATATTTGACAACATTCCTGGCGAGTTGGCTTCTACGTCTCTGTGGGACCTTTATATACATCAATAACGTAATATAAACTAACCTAAACCAACCTATCATCTCGGCGGTAATATTGGACAACATTCAAGGCGAGTTGACCTCTACGTCTCCGTTTGACCTTCATATACATCAATAACGTAATTTAACCTAACCTAATCCGACCTATCACCTCGGCGGTAATATTTGACCACATTCCTGGCGAGTTGGCTTCTACGTCTCTGTGGGACCTTTATATACATCAATAACGTAATATAAACTGACCTAACCCAACCTAACATCTCGGCGGTAATATTGGACAACATACCTGGCGAATTGGCCTCTATGTCTCCGTGGGACCTTTATATAATTCAATAACGAATTATAACCTATGCTAACCCAACCTATCATCTCGGCGGTAATATTTGACAACATTCCTGGCAAGTTGGCCTCTACGTCTCCGTGGAACCTTCGTATACATCAATAACGAAATATAACGTAACCTAACCCAACCTAACATCTCGGCGTTAATATTTGACGACATTCCTGGCTTGTTAGCCTCTGCGTCTCCGTGGGACCTTTATATACATCAATAACATAATATAAGCTAGCCTAACCCAACCTAACATTTCGCCGGTAATATTTGACAACATTCCTGGCGAGTTGGCTTCTCCGTCTCCGTGGGACCTTTATATACATCAATAACGTAATATAACCAAAACTAACCCAACCTAACATTTCGGCGGTAATATTTGACAACATTCCTGGCGAGTTGGCCTCTACGTCTCCGTGTAACCCTCATATACACTAATAACGTAATATAACGTAACCTAACCCAACCTATCATCTCGGCGGTAATATTTGACAACATTCCTGGCGAGTTGGCCTCTACGTCTCCGTTTGACCTTCATATACATCAATAACGTAATATAACCTAACCTAACCCGACCTATCACCTCGGCGGTAATATTTGACCACATTCCTGGCGAGTTGGCTTCTACGTCTCCGTGGGACCTTTATATACATCAATAACATAATATAAGCTAGGCTAACCCAACCTAACATCTCGGCGGTAATATTTGACAACATACCTGGCGAGTTGGCCTCTACGTCTCCGTGGAACCTTTATATACATCAATAACGTAATATAAACGAACCTAACCCAACGTAACATCTCGGCGGTAATATTTGACCACATTCCTGGCTTGTTGGCCTCTGCGTCTCCGTGGGACCTTTATATACATCAATAATATAATATAAGCTAGGCTAACCCAACCTAACATCTCGGCGGTAATATTTGACAACATTCCTGGCGAGTTGGCTTCTACGTCTCTGTGGGACCTTTATATACATCAATAACGTAATATAAACTAACCTAAACCAACCTATCATCTCGGCGGTAATATTGGACAACATTCAAGGCGAGTTGACCTCTACGTCTCCGTTTGACCTTCATATACATCAATAACGTAATTTAACCTAACCTAATCCGACCTATCACCTCGGCGGTAATATTTGACCACATTCCTGGCGAGTTGGCTTCTACGTCTCTGTGGGACCTTTATATACATCAATAACGTAATATAAACTGACCTAACCCAACCTAACATCTCGGCGGTAATATTGGACAACATACCTGGCGAATTGGCCTCTATGTCTCCGTGGGACCTTTATATAATTCAATAACGAATTATAACCTATGCTAACCCAACCTATCATCTCGGCGGTAATATTTGACAACATTCCTGGCAAGTTGGCCTCTACGTCTCCGTGGAACCTTCGTATACATCAATAACGAAATATAACCTAACCTAACCCAACCTATCGTCTCGGCGGTAATATTTGACCACATTCCTGGCGAGTTGGCCTCTACGTCTCCGTGGGACCTTTATATACTTCAATAACGAAATATAACCTATGCTAACCCAACCTATCATCTCGCCGGTAATATTTGACAACATTCCTGGCGAGTTGGCCTCTACGTCTCCGTTTGACCTTCATATACATCAATAACGTAATTTAACCTAACCTAACCCGACCTATCACATCGGCGGTAATATTTGACCACATTCCTGGCGAGTTGGCGTCTACGTCTCTGTGGGACCTTTATATACATCAATAACGTAATATAAACTAACCTAACCCAACCTAACATCTCGGCGGTAATATTGGACAACATACCTGGCGAGTTGGCCTCTTTGTCTCCGTGGGACCTTTATATAATTCAATAACGAATTATAACCTATGCTAACCCAACCTATCATCTCGGCGGGAATATTTTACAACATTCCTGGCAAGTTGGCCTCTACGTCTCCGTGGAACCTTCGTATACATCAATAACGAAATATAACCTAACCTAACCCGACCTATCACCTCGGCGGTAATACTTGACCACATTCCTGGCGAGTTGGCTTCTACGTCTCGGTGGGACCTTTATATACATCAATAACGTAATATAAATTAACCTAACCCAACCTATCATCTCGGCGGTAATATTTGACAACATTCCTGGCGAGTTGGCCTCTACGTCTCCGTGGAACCTTCGTATACATCAATAACCAAATATAACCTAACCTAAACCAACCTATCATCTCGGCGGTAATATTTGACAACATTCCTGGCGAGTTGGCCTCTACGTCTCCGTGTAACCCTCATATACGTCAATAACGTAATATAACGTAACCTAACACAACCTGTCATCTCGGCGGTAATATTTGACAACATTCCTGGCGAGTTGGCATCTACGTCTCCCTGGGACCTTTATATACATCAATAACGTAATATAACCTAACCTAACACAACCTAACATCTCGGCGGTAATATTTGACAACATTCCTGGCGAGTTGGTCTCTACGTCTGCGTGGGACCTTTATATACATCAATAACATAATATAGGCTAGGCTAACCCAACCTACCATCTCGGCTGTAATATTTGACAACATACTTGGCGAGTTGGCCTCAACGTCTCCGTGGGCCTTTATATACTTCAATAACGAAATATAACCTATCCTAACCCAACCTATCATCTCGGCGGTAATATTTGACAACATTCCTGGCGAGTTGGCCTCTACGTCTCCGTGGAACCTTCGTATACATCAATAACGAAATATAACCTAACCTAACCCGACCTATCACCTCGGCGGTAATATTTGACCATATTCCTGGCTTGTTGGGCTCTGCGTCCCGCTGGGACCTTTACATACGTCAATAACGTAATACAACCTAACCTAACCCAACCTATCATCTCGGCGGTAATATTTGACGACATTCCTGGCTTGTTGGACTCTGCGTCTCCGTGGGACCTTTATATACATCAACAACATAATATAAGCTAGCCTAACCCAACCTAACATCTCGCCGGTAATATTTGACAACATTTCTGGCGAGTTGGCTTCTCCGTCTCCGTGGGACCTTTATATACATCAATAAGGTAATATAACCTAACCTAAACCAACCTATCATCACCGCGGTAATATTGGACATCATTCCTGGCGGGATGGCCTCTACGTCTCCGTGGAAGCTTTATATACATCAATAACGTAATATAACCTATCCCAACCCAACCTATCATCTCGACGGTAATATTTGACAACATTCCTGGCGAGTTGGCTTCTACGTCTCGGTGGGACCTTTATATACATCAGTAACGTAATATAAACAAACCTAACCCAACCTAACATCTCGGCGTTAATATTTGTCCACATTCCTGGCTTGCTGGCCTCTACGTCTCCGTGGGACCTTTATATACATCAATAACGTAATATAACCTAACCTAACCCAACGTAACATCTCGGCGGTAATATTTGACCACATTCCTGGCGAGTTGGCTTCTCCGTCTCCGTGGGACCTTTATATACATCAATAACGTAATATAACCAAAACTAACCCAACCTAACATGTCGGCGGTAATATTTGACAACATTCCTGGCGAGTTGGCCTCTACGTCTCCGTGTAACCCTCATATACATCAATAACGTAATATAACGTAACCTAACCCAACCTATCATCTCGGCGGTAATATTTGACAACATTCCTGGCGAATTGGCCTCTACGTCTCCGTTTGACCTTCTTATACATCAATAACGTAATATAACCTAACCTAACCCGACCTATCACATCGGCGGTAATATTTGACCACATTCCTGACGAGTTGGCTTCTACGTCTCTGTGGGACCTTTATATACATCAATGACGTAATATAAACTAACCTAACCCAACCTATCATCTCGGCGGTAATATTGGACAACTTTCCTGGCGAGTTGGCATCTACGTCTCAGTGGGACCTTTATATACATCAATAACATAATATAAGCTAGGCTAACCCAACCTAACATCTCGGCGGTAATATTTGACAACATTCCTGGCGAGTTGGCCTCTACGTCTCCGTTTGACCTTCATATACATCAATAACGTAATATAACCTAACCTAACCCGACCTATCACCTCGGCGGTAATATTTGACCACATTCCTGGCGAGTTGGCTTCTACGTCTCCGTGGGACCTTTATATACATCAATAACATAATATAAGCTAGGCTAACCCAACCTAACATCTCGGCGGTAATATTTGACAACATACCTGGCGAGTTGGCCTCTACGTCTCCGTGGAACCTTTATATACATCAATAACGTAATATAACGGAACCTAACCCAACGTAACATCTCGGCGGTAATATTTGACCACATTCCTGGCTTGTTGGCCTCTGCGTCTCCGTGGGACCTTTATATACATCAATAATATAATATAAGCTAGGCTAACCCAACCTAACATCTCGGCGGTAATATTTGACAACATTCCTGGCGAGTTGGCTTCTACGTCTCTGTGGGACCTTTATATACATCAATAACGTAATATAAACTAACCTAAACCAACCTATCATCTCGGCGGTAATATTGGACAACATTCAAGGCGAGTTGACCTCTACGTCTCCGTTTGACCTTCATATACATCAATAACGTAATTTAACCTAACCTAATCCGACCTATCACCTCGGTGGTAATATTTGACCACATTCCTGGCGAGTTGGCTTCTACGTCTTTGTGGGACCTTTATATACATCAATAACGTAATATAAACTGACCTAACCCAACCTAACATCTCGGCGGTAATATTGGACAACATACCTGGCGAGTTGGCCTCTATGTCTCCGTGGGACCTTTATATAATTCAATAACGAATTATAACCTATGCTAACCCAACCTATCATCTCGGCGGTAATATTTGACAACATTCCTGGCAAGTTGGCCTCTACGTCTCCGTGGAACCTTCGTATACATCAATAACGAAATATAACCTAACCTAACCCAACCTATCGTCTCGGCGGTAATATTTGACCACATTCCTGGCGAGTTGGCCTCTACGTCTCCGTGGGACCTTTATATACTTCAATAACGAAATATAACCTATGCTAACCCAACCTATCATCTCGCCGGTAATATTTGACAACATTCCTGGCGAGTTGGCCTCTACGTCTCCGTTTGACCTTCATATACATCAATAACGTAATTTAACCTAACCTAACCCGACCTATCACATCGGCGGTAATATTTGACCACATTCCTGGCGAGTTGGCGTCTACGTCTCTGTGGGACCTTTATATACATCAATAACGTAATATAAACTAACCTAACCCAACCTAACATCTCGGCGGTAATATTGGACAACATACCTGGCGAGTTGGCCTCTTTGTCTCCGTGGGACCTTTATATAATTCAATAACGAATTATAACCTATGCTAACCCAACCTATCATCTCGGCGGGAATATTTTACAACATTCCTGGCAAGTTGGCCTCTACGTCTCCGTGGAACCTTCGTATACATCAATAACGAAATATAACCTAACCTAACCCGACCTATCACCTCGGCGGTAATATTTGACCACATTCCTGGCGAGTTGGCTTCTACGTCTCTGTGGGACCATTATATACATCAATAACGTAATATAAATTAACCTAACCCAACCTCACATCTCGGCGGTAATATTTGACAACATTCCTGGCGAGTTGGCCTGTACGTCTCCGTGGGACCTTTACATACATCAATAACGTAATATAACCTAACCTAACCCAACCTAACATCTCGGCGGTAATATTTGACAACATTCCTGGCGAGTTGGCCTGTACGTCTCCGTGGAACCTTCGTATACATTAATAACGAAATATAACCTAACCTAAACCAACCTATCATCTCGGCGGTAATATTTGACATCATTCCTGGCGAGATGGCCTCTACGTCTCCGTGGAACCTTTATATACATCAATAACGTAATATAACCTAACCTAACCCAACGTAACATCTCGGCGGTAATATTTGACAACATTCCTGGCGAGTTGGCCTCTACGTCTCCGTGGGACCTTTTTATACATCAATAACATAATATAGGCTAGGCTAACCCAACCTAACATCTCAGCGGTAATATTTGACTACATACCTGGCGATTTGGCCTCTACGTCTCCGTGGGACCTTTATATACTTCAATAACGAAATATAACCTATCCTAACCCAGCGTAACATCTCGGCGGTAATATTTGACAACATTCCTGGCGAGTTGGCTTCTACGTCTCGGTGGGACCTTTATATACATCAATAACGTAATATAAACAAACCTAACCCAACCTATCATCTCGGCGGTAATATTTGACAACATTCCTGGCGAGTTGGCCTCTACGTCTCCGTGGAACCTTCGTATACATCAATAACCAAATATAACCTAACCTAAACCAACCTATCATCTCGGCGGTAATATTTGACAACATTCCTGGCGAGTTGGCCTCTACGTCTCCGTGTAACCCTCATATACGTCAATAACGTAATATAACGTAACCTAACACAACCTGTCATCTCGGCGGTAATATTTGACAACATTCCTGGCGAGTTGGCATCTACGTCTCCCTGGGACCTTTATATACATCAATAACGTAATATAACCTAACCTAACACAACCTAACATCTCGGCGGTAATATTTGACAACATTCCTGGCGAGTTGGTCTCTACGTCTGCGTGGGACCTTTATATACATCAATAACATAATATAGGCTAGGCTAACCCAACCTACCATCTCGGCTGTAATATTTGACAACATACCTGGCGAGTTGGCCTCAACGTCTCCGTGGGCCTTTATATACTTCAATAACGAAATATAACCTATCCTAACCCAACCTATCATCTCGGCGGTAATATTTGACAACATTCCTGGCGAGTTGGCCTCTACGTCTCCGTGGAACCTTCGTATACATCAATAACGAAATATAACCTAACCTAACCCGACCTATCACCTCGGCGGTAATATTTGACCATATTCCTGGCTTGTTGGGCTCTGCGTCCCGCTGGGACCTTTACATACGTCAATAACGTAATACAACCTAACCTAACCCAACCTATCATCTCGGCGGTAATATTTGACGACATTCCTGGCTTGTTGGACTCTGCGTCTCCGTGGGACCTTTATATACATCAACAACATAATATAAGCTAGCCTAACCCAACCTAACATCTCGCCGGTAATATTTGACAACATTTCTGGCGAGTTGGCTTCTCCGTCTCCGTGGGACCTTTATATACATCAATAAGGTAATATAACCTAACCTAAACCAACCTATCATCACCGCGGTAATATTGGACATCATTCCTGGCGGGATGGCCTCTACGTCTCCGTGGAAGCTTTATATACATCAATAACGTAATATAACCTATCCCAACCCAACCTATCATCTCGACGGTAATATTTGACAACATTCCTGGCGAGTTGGCTTCTACGTCTCGGTGGGACCTTTATATACATCAGTAACGTAATATAAACAAACCTAACCCAACCTAACATCTCGGCGTTAATATTTGTCCACATTCCTGGCTTGCTGGCCTCTACGTCTCCGTGGGACCTTTATATACATCAATAACGTAATATAACCTAACCTAACCCAACGTAACATCTCGGCGGTAATATTTGACCACATTCCTGGCGAGTTGGCCTCTACGTCTCCGTGTAACCCTCATATACATAAATAACGTAATATAACGTAACCTAACCCAACCTAACATCTCGGCGTTAGTATTTGACGACATTCCTGGCTTGTTGGCCTCTGCGTCTCCGTGGGACCTTTATATACATCAATAACATAATATAAGCTAGCCTAACCCAACCTAACATCTCGCCGGTAATATTTGACAACATTCCTGGCGAGTTGGCTTCTCCGTCTCCGTGGGACCTTTATATACATCAATAACGTAATATAACCAAAACTAACCCAACCTAACATGTCGGCGGTAATATTTGACAACATTCCTGGCGAGTTGGCCTCTACGTCTCCGTGTAACCCTCATATACATCAATAACGTAATATAACGTAACCTAACCCAACCTATCATCTCGGCGGTAATATTTGACAACATTCCTGGCGAATTGGCCTCTACGTCTCCGTTTGACCTTCTTATACATCAATAACGTAATATAACCTAACCTAACCCGACCTATCACATCGGCGGTAATATTTGACCACATTCCTGACGAGTTGGCTTCTACGTCTCTGTGGGACCTTTATATACATCAATGACGTAATATAAACTAACCTAACCCAACCTATCATCTCGGCGGTAATATTGGACAACTTTCCTGGCGAGTTGGCATCTACGTCTCAGTGGGACCTTTATATACATCAATAACATAATATAAGCTAGGCTAACCCAACCTAACATCTCGGCGGTAATATTTGACAACATTCCTGGCGAGTTGGCTTCTACGTCTCTGTGGGACCTTTATATACATCAATAACTTAATATAAACTAACCTAAACCAACCTATCATCTCGGCGGTAATATTGGACAACATTCAAGGCGAGTTGACCTCTACGTCTCCGTGGAACCTTTGTATACATCAATAACGTAATATAACGTAACCTAACCCAACCTAACATCTCGGCGTTAATATTTGACGACATTCCTGGCTTGTTGGCCTCTGCGTCTCCGTGGGACCTTTATATACATCAATAACATAATATAAGCTAGCCTAACCCAACCTAACATCTCGCCGGTAATATTTGACAACATTCAAGGCGAGTTGACCTCTACGTCTCCGTTTGACCTTCATATACGTCAATAACGTAATTTAACCTAACCTAACCCGTCCTATCACCTCGGCGGTAATATTTGACCACATTCCTGGCGAGTTGGCTTCTACGTCTCTGTGGGACCTTTATATACATCAATAACGTAATGTAAACTAACCTAACCCAACCTAACATCTCGGCGGTAATATTGGACAACATACCTGGCGAGTTGGCCTCTATGTCTCCGTGGGACCTTTATATAATTCAATAACGAATTATAACCTATGGTAACCCAACCTATCATCTCGGCGGTAATATTTGACAACATTCCTGGCAAGTTGGCCTCTACGTCTCCGTGGAATCTTCGTATACATCAATAACGAAATATAACCTAACCTCACCAACCTATCACCTCGGCGGTAATATTTGACCATATTCCTGGCTTGTTGGGCTCTGCGTCCCGCTGGGACCTTTACATACGTCAATAACGTAATACAACCTAACCTAACCCAACCTATCATCTCGGCGGTAATATTTGACGACATTCCTGGCTTGTTGGACTCTGCGTCTCCGTGGGACCTTTATATACATCAACAACATAATATAAGCTAGCCTAACCCAACCTAACATCTCGCCGGTAATATTTGACAACATACCTGGCGAGTTGGCCTCTATGTCTCCGTGGGACCTTTATATAATTCAATAACGAATTATAACCTATGGTAACCCAACCTATCATCTCGGCGGTAATATTTGACAACATTCCTGGCAAGTTGGCCTCTACGTCTCCGTGGAATCTTCGTATACATCAGTAACGAAATATAACCTAACCTCACCAACCTATCGTCTCGGCGGTAATATTTGACCACATTCCTGGCGAGTTGGCCTCTACGTCTCCGTGGGACCTTTATATACTTCAATAACGAAATATAACCTATGCTAACCCAACCTATCATCTCGCCGGTAATATTTGACAACATTCCTGGCGAGTTGGCCTCTACGTCTCCGTTTGACCTTCATATACATCAATAACGTAATATAACCTAACCTAACCCGACCTATCACCTCGGCGGTAATATTTGACCACATTCCTGGCGAGTTGGCTTCTACGTCTCTCTGGGACCCTTATATACATCAATAACGTAATATAACCTAACCTAACCCAACCTAACATCTCGGCGGTAATATTTCACAACATACCTGGCGAGTTGGCCTCTACGTCTCCGTGGGACCTTTATATACTTCATTAACGAAATATAACCTACCCTAACCCAACCAATCATCTCGGCGGTAATATTTGACAACATTCCTGGCGAGTTGGCCTGTACGTCTCCGTGGAACCTTCGTATACATCAATAACGAAATATAACCTAACCTAAACCAACCTACCATCTCGGCGGTAATATTTGACTACATACCTGGCGAGTTGGCCTCTACGTCTCCGTGGGACCTTTATATACTTCATTAACGAAATATAACCTACCCTAACCCAACCAATCATCTCGGCGGTAATATTTGACAACATTCCTGGCGAGTTGGCCTGTACGTCTCCGTGGAACCTTCGTATACATCAATAACGAAATATAACCTAACCTAAACCAACCTATCATATCGGCGGTAATATTTGACAACATACCTGGCGAGTTGGCCTCTACGTCCCCGTGGTACCTTTATATACTTCAATAACGAAATATAGCCTATCCTAACCCAACCTATCATCTCGGCGGTAATATTTGACAACATTCCTGCCGAGTTGGCCTCTACGTCTCCGTGGAACCTTAGTATACATTAATAACGAAATATAACCTAACCTAAACCAACCTATCATCTCGGCGGTAATATTTGACAACATTCCTGGTGAGTTGGCCTCTATGTCTGCGTGGGACCTTTATATACATCAATACCATAATATAGGCTAGGCTAACCCAACCTACCATCTCGGCGGTAATATTTGACCACATTCCTGACGAGCTGGCTTCTACGTCTCTGTGGGACCTTTATATACATCAATGACGTAATATAAACTAACCTAATCCAACCTATCATCTCGGCGGTAATATTGGACAACTTTCCTGGCGAGATTACCTCTACGTCTCCGTTTGACCTTCATATACATCAATAACGTAATTTAACCTAACCTAACCCAACCTATCGTCTCGGCGGTAATATTTGACCACATTCCTGGCGAGTTGGCCTCTACGTCTCCGTGGGACCTTTATATACATAAACAACATAATATATGCTAGCCTAACCCAATCTAACATCTCGGCGGTAATATTTGACCATATTCCTGTCTTGTTGGGGTCTGCGTCCCCGTGGGACCTTTTTCATACGTCAATAACGTAATACAACCTAACCTAACCCAACCTATCATCTCGGCGGTAATATTTGACGACATTCCTGGCTTGTTGGCCTCTGCGTCTCCGTGGGACCTTTATATACATCAATAACATAATATAAGCTAGCCTAACCCAACCTAACATCTCGCCGGTAATATTTGACAACATTCCTGGCGAGTTGGCTTCTCCGTCTCCGTGGTACCTTTATATACATCAATAACGTAATATAACCTATCCTAAACCAACCTATCGTCGCCGCGGTAATATTTGACATCATTCCTGGCGGGATGCTCTCTACGTCTCCGTGGAACCTTTATATACATTAATAACGTAATATAACCTATCCCAACCCAAACTATCATCTCGGCGGTAATATTTGACAACATACCTGGCGAGTTGGCCTCTACGTCTCCGTGGTACCTTTATATACATCAATAACGTAATATAACCGAACCTAACCCAACCTAACACCTCGGCGTTAATATTTGACCACATTCCTGGCTTGCTGGCCTCTACGTCTCCGTGGGACCTTTATATACATCAATAACGTAATATAAGCTAACCTAACCCAAGGTAACATCTCGGCAGTAATATTTGACCACATTCCTGGCGAGTTGGCCCCTACGTCTCCGTGTAACCCTCATATACATCAATAACGTAATATAACGTAACCTAACCCAACCTAACATCTCGGCGTAAATATTTGACGACATTCCTGGCTTGTTGACCTCTGCGTCTCCGTGGGACCTTTATATACATCAATAACATAATATAAGCTAGGCTAACCCAACCTAACATCTCGGCGGTAATATTTGACAACATTCCTGGCGAGTTGGCCTCTACGTCTCCGTGTAACCCTCATATACATCAATAACGTAATATAACGTAACCTAACCCAACCTATCATCTCGGCGGTAATATTTGACAACATTCCTGGCGAATTGGCCTCTACGTCTCCGTTTGACCTTCTTATACATCAATAACGTAATATAACCTAACCTAACCCGACCTATCACATCGGCGGTAATATTTGACCACATTCCTGACGAGTTGGCTTCTACGTCTCTGTGGGACCTTTATATACATCAATGACGTAATATAAACTAACCTAACCCAACCTATCATCTCGGCGGTAATATTGGACAACTTTCCTGGCGAGTTGGCATCTACGTCTCAGTGGGACCTTTATATACATCAATAACATAATATAAGCTAGGCTAACCCAACCTAACATCTCGGCGGTAATATTTGACAACATTCCTGGCGAGTTGGCTTCTACGTCTCTGTGGGACCTTTATATACATCAATAACTTAATATAAACTAACCTAAACCAACCTATCATCTCGGCGGTAATATTGGACAACATTCAAGGCGAGTTGACCTCTACGTCTCCGTGGAACCTTTGTATACATCAATAACGTAATATAACGTAACCTAACCCAACCTAACATCTCGGCGTTAATATTTGACGACATTCCTGGCTTGTTGGCCTCTGCGTCTCCGTGGGACCTTTATATACATCAATAACATAATATAAGCTAGCCTAACCCAACCTAACATCTCGCCGGTAATATTTGACAACATTCAAGGCGAGTTGACCTCTACGTCTCCGTTTGACCTTCATATACGTCAATAACGTAATTTAACCTAACCTAACCCGTCCTATCACCTCGGCGGTAATATTTGACCACATTCCTGGCGAGTTGGCTTCTACGTCTCTGTGGGACCTTTATATACATCAATAACGTAATGTAAACTAACCTAACCCAACCTAACATCTCGGCGGTAATATTGGACAACATACCTGGCGAGTTGGCCTCTATGTCTCCGTGGGACCTTTATATAATTCAATAACGAATTATAACCTATGGTAACCCAACCTATCATCTCGGCGGTAATATTTGACAACATTCCTGGCAAGTTGGCCTCTACGTCTCCGTGGAATCTTCGTATACATCAATAACGAAATATAACCTAACCTCACCAACCTATCACCTCGGCGGTAATATTTGACCATATTCCTGGCTTGTTGGGCTCTGCGTCCCGCTGGGACCTTTACATACGTCAATAACGTAATACAACCTAACCTAACCCAACCTATCATCTCGGCGGTAATATTTGACGACATTCCTGGCTTGTTGGACTCTGCGTCTCCGTGGGACCTTTATATACATCAACAACATAATATAAGCTAGCCTAACCCAACCTAACATCTCGCCGGTAATATTTGACAACATTTCTGGCGAGTTGGCTTCTCCGTCTCCGTGGGACCTTTATATACATCAATAAGGTAATATAACCTAACCTAAACCAACCTATCATCACCGCGGTAATATTGGACATCATTCCTGGCGGGATGGCCTCTACGTCTCCGTGGAAGCTTTATATACATCAATAACGTAATATAACCTATCCCAACCCAACCTATCATCTCGACGGTAATATTTGACAACATTCCTGGCGAGTTGGCTTCTACGTCTCGGTGGGACCTTTATATACATCAGTAACGTAATATAAACAAACCTAACCCAACCTATCGTCTCGGCGGTAATATTTGACCACATTCCTGGCGAGTTGGCCTCTACGTCTCCGTGGGACCTTTATATACTTCAATAACGAAATATAACCTATGCTAACCCAACCTATCATCTCGCCGGTAATATTTGACAACATTCCTGGCGAGTTGGCCTCTACGTCTCCGTTTGACCTTCATATACATCAATAACGTAATTTAACCTAACCTAACCCGACCTATCACATCGGCGGTAATATTTGACCACATTCCTGGCGAGTTGGCGTCTACGTCTCTGTGGGACCTTTATATACATCAATAACGTAATATAAACTAACCTAACCCAACCTAACATCTCGGCGGTAATATTGGACAACATACCTGGCGAGTTGGCCTCTTTGTCTCCGTGGGACCTTTATATAATTCAATAACGAATTATAACCTATGCTAACCCAACCTATCATCTCGGCGGGAATATTTTACAATATTCCTGGCAAGTTGGCCTCTACGTCTCCGTGGAACCTTCGTATACATCAATAACGAAATATAACCTAACCTAACCCAACCTATCATCTCGGCGGTAATATTTGACCACATTCCTTGCGAGTTGGCTTCTACGTCTCTGTGGGACCATTATATACATCAATAACGTAATATAAATTAACCTAACCCAACCTCACATCTCGGCGGTAATATTTGACAACATTCCTGGCGAGTTGGCCTGTACGTCTCCGTGGAAACTTCGTATACATTAATAACGAAATATAACCTAACCTAAACCAACCTATCATCTCGGCGGTAATATTTGACATCATTCCTGGCGAGATGGCCTCTACGTCTCCGTGGAACCTTTATATACATCAATAACGTAATATAACCTAACCTAACCCAACGTAACATCTCGGCGGTAATATTTGACAACATTCCTGGCGAGTTGGCTTCTACGTCTCGGTGGGACCTTTATATACATCAATAACGTAATATAAACAAACCTAACCGAACCTAACATCTCGCCGTTAATATTTGACCACATTCCTGGCTTGTTGGCCTCTACGTCTCCGTGGGACCTTTACATACATCAATAACGTAATATAACCTAACCTAACCCAACCTAACATTTCGGCGGTAATATTTGACAACATTCCTGGCGAGTAGGCCTCTACGTCTCCGTGGGACCTTTATATACATCAATAACATAATATAGGCTAGGCTAACCCAACCTAACATCTCGGCGGTAATATTTGACTACATACCTGGCGATTTGGCCTCTACGTCTCCGTGGGACCTTTATATACTTCAATAACGAAATACAACCTATCCTAACCCAGCGTAACATCTCGGCGGTAATATTTGACAACATTCCTGTCGAGTTGGCTTCTACGTCTCGGTGGGACCTTTATATACATCAATAACGTAATATAAACAAACCTAACCCAACCTATCATCTCGGCGGTAATATTTGACAACATTCCTGGCGAGTTGGCCTCTACGTCTCCGTGGAACCTTCGTATACATCAATAACGAAATATAACCTAACCTAACCCGACCTATCACCTCGGCGGTAATATTTGACCATATTCCTGGCTTGTTGGGCTCTGCGTCCCGCTGGGACCTTTACATACGTCAATAACGTAATACAACCTAACCTAACCCAACCTATCATCTCGGCGGTAATATTTGACGACATTCCTGGCTTGTTGGACTCTGCGTCTCCGTGGGAGCTTTATATACATCAACAACATAATATAAGCTAGCCTAACCCAACCTAACATCTCGCCGGTAATATTTGACAACATTTCTGGCGAGTTGGCTTCTCCGTCTCCGTGGGACCTTTATATACATCAATAACGTAATATAACCTAACCTAAACCGACCTATCATCACCGCGGTAATATTGGACATCATTCCTGGCGGGATGGCCTCTACGTCTCCGTGGAAGCTTTATATACATCAATAACGTAATATAACCTATCCCAACCCAACCTATCATCTCGGCGGTAATATTTGACAACATTCCTGGCGAGTTGGCCTCTACGTCTCCGTGGAACCTTAGTATACATCAATAACGAAATATAACCTAACCTAACCCGACCTATCACCTCGGCGGTAATATTTGACCACATTCCTGGCGAGTTGGCTTCTACGTCTCTGTGGGACCTTTATATACATCAATAACGTAATGTAAACTAACCTAACCCAACCTAACATCTCGGCGGTAATATTGGACAACATACCTGGCGAGTTGGCCTCTATGTCTCCGTGGGACCTTTATATAATTCAATAACGAATTATAACCTATGGTAACCCAACCTATCATCTCGGCGGTAATATTTGACAACATTCCTGCCGAGTTGGCCTCTACGTCTCCGTGGAACCTTCGTATACATCAATAACGAAATATAACCTAACCTAAACCAACCTACCATCTCGGCGGTAATATTTGACTACATACCTGGCGAGTTGGCCTCTACGTCTCCGTGGGCCTTTATATACTTCAATAACGAAATATAACCTATCCTAACCCATCCTATCATCTCGGCGGTAATATTTGACAACATTCCTGGCGAGTTGGCCTCTACGTCGCCGTGTAACCCTCATATACGTCAATAACGTAATATAACGTAACCTAACACAACCTATCATCTCGGCGGTAATATTTGACAACATTCCTGGTGAGTTGGCATCTACGTCTCCCTGGGACCTTTATATACATCAATAACGTAATATAACCTAACCTAACACAACCTAACATCTCGGCGGTAATATTTGACAACATTCCTGGCGAGTTGGCCTCTACGTCTGCGTGGGACCTTTATATACATCAATAACATAATATAGGCTAGGCTAACCCAACCTACCATCTCGGCGGTAATATTTGACAACATACCTGGCGAGTTGGCCTCTACGTCTCCGTGGGCCTTTATATACTTCAATAACGAAATATAACCTATCCTAACCCAACCTATCATCTCGGCGGTAATATTTGACAACATTCCTGGCGAGTTGGCCTCTACGTCTCCGTGGAACCTTCGTATACATCAATAACGAAATATAACCTAACCTAAACCAACCTATCATATCGGCGGTAATATTTGACAACATACCTGGCGAGTTGGCCTCTACGTCCCCGTGGTACCTTTATATACTTCAATAACGAAATATAGCCTATCCTAACCCAACCTATCATCTCGGCGGTAATATTTGACAACATTCCTGCCGAGTTGGCCTCTACGTCTCCGTGGAACCTTAGTATACATTAATAACGAAATATAACCTAACCTAAACCAACCTATCATCTCGGCGGTAATATTTGACAACATTCCTGGTGAGTTGGCCTCTATGTCTGCGTGGGACCTTTATATACATCAATACCATAATATAGGCTAGGCTAACCCAACCTACCATCTCGGCGGTAATATTTGACCACATTCCTGACGAGCTGGCTTCTACGTCTCTGTGGGACCTTTATATACATCAATGACGTAATATAAACTAACCTAATCCAACCTATCATCTCGGCGGTAATATTGGACAACTTTCCTGGCGAGTTGGCCTCTACGTCTCCGTGGGACCTTTATATACATCAATAACATAATATAAGCTAGGCTAACCCAACCTAACATCTCGGCGGTAATATTTGACAACATTCCTGGCGAGTTGGCTTCTACGTCTCTGTGGGACCTTTATATACATCAATAACTTAATATAAACTAACCTAAACCAACCTATCATCTCGGCGGTAATATTGCACAACATTCAAGGCGAGTTGACCTCTACGTCTCCGTGGAACCTTTGTATACATCAATAACGTAATATAACCTAACCTAACCCAATGTAACATCTCGGCGGTAATATTGGACAACATTCCTGGCGAGATTACCTCTACGTCTCCGTTTGACCTTCATATACATCAATAACGTAATTTAACCTAACCTAACCCAACCTATCGTCTCGGCGGTAATATTTGACCACATTCCTGGCGAGTTGGCCTCTACGTCTCCGTGGGACCTTTATATACATAAACAACATAATATATGCTAGCCTAACCCAATCTAACATCTCGGCGGTAATATTTGACCATATTCCTGTCTTGTTGGGGTCTGCGTCCCCGTGGGACCTTTTTCATACGTCAATAACGTAATACAACCTAACCTAACCCAACCTATCATCTCGGCGGTAATATTTGACGACATTCCTGGCTTGTTGGCCTCTGCGTCTCCGTGGGACCTTTATATACATCAATAACATAATATAAGCTAGCCTAACCCAACCTAACATCTCGCCGGTAATATTTGACAACATTCCTGGCGAGTTGGCTTCTCCGTCTCCGTGGTACCTTTATATACATCAATAACGTAATATAACCTATCCTAAACCAACCTATCGTCGCCGCGGTAATATTTGACATCATTCCTGGCGGGATGCTCTCTACGTCTCCGTGGAACCTTTATATACATTAATAACGTAATATAACCTATCCCAACCCAAACTATCATCTCGGCGGTAATATTTGACAACATACCTGGCGAGTTGGCCTCTACGTCTCCGTGGTACCTTTATATACATCAATAACGTAATATAACCGAACCTAACCCAACCTAACACCTCGGCGTTAATATTTGACCACATTCCTGGCTTGCTGGCCTCTACGTCTCCGTGGGACCTTTATATACATCAATAACGTAATATAAGCTAACCTAACCCAAGGTAACATCTCGGCAGTAATATTTGACCACATTCCTGGCGAGTTGGCCTCTACGTCTCCGTGTAACCCTCATATACATCAATAACGTAATATAACGTAACCTAACCCAACCTAACATCTCGGCGTAAATATTTGACGACATTCCTGGCTTGTTGACCTCTGCGTCTCCGTGGGACCTTTATATACATCAATAACATAATATAAGCTAGCCTAACCCAACCTAACATCTCGGCGGTAATATTTGACCACATTCCTAGCGAGTTGGCCTCTACGTCTCCGTGTAACCCTCATATACATCAATAACGTAATATAACGTAACCTAACCCAACCTAACATCTCGGCGTTAATATTTGACGACATTCCTGGCTTGTTGGCCTCTGCGTCTCCGTGGGACCTTTATATACATCAATAACATAATATAAGCTAGCCTAACCCAACCTAACATTTCGCCGGTAATATTTGACAACATTCCTGGCGAGTTGGCTTCTCCGTCTCCGTGGGACCTTTATATACATCAATAACGTAATATAACCAAAACTAACCCAACCTAACATTTCGGCGGTAATATTTGACAACATTCCTGGCGAGTTGGCCTCTACGTCTCCGTGTAACCCTCATATACACTAATAACGTAATATAACGTAACCTAACCCAACCTATCATCTCGGCGGTAATATTTGACAACATTCCTGGCGAGTTGGCCTCTACGTCTCCGTTTGACCTTCATATACATCAATAACGTAATATAACCTAACCTAACCCGACCTATCACCTCGGCGGTAATATTTGACCACATTCCTGGCGAGTTGGCTTCTACGTCTCCGTGGGACCTTTATATACATCAATAACATAATATAAGCTAGGCTAACCCAACCTAACATCTCGGCGGTAATATTTGACAACATACCTGGCGAGTTGGCCTCTACGTCTCCGTGGAACCTTTATATACATCAATAAGGTAATATAACCGAACCTAACCCAACGTAACATCTCGGCGGTAATATTTGACCACATTCCTGGCTTGTTGGCCTCTGCGTCTCCGTGGGACCTTTATATACATCAATAATATAATATAAGCTAGGCTAACCCAACCTAACATCTCGGCGGTAATATTTGATAACATTCCTGGCGAGTTGGCTTCTACGTCTCTGTGGGTCCTTTATATACATCAATAACGTAATATAAACTAACCTAAACCAACCTATCATCTCGGCGGTAATATTGGACAACATTCAAGGCGAGTTGACCTCTACGTCTCCGTGGGACCTTTATATACTTCAATAACGAAATATAACCTATGCTAACCCAACCTATCATCTCGCCGGTAATATTTGACAACATTCCTGGCGAGTTGGCCTCTACGTCTCCGTTTGACCTTCATATACATCAATAACGTTATATAGCCTAACCTAACCCGACCTATCACCTCGGCGGTAATATTTGACCACATTCCTGGCGAGTTGGCTTCTACGTCCCTGTGGGACCCTTATATACATCAATAACGTAATATAAACTAACCTAACCCAACCTATCATCTCGGCGATAATATTGGGCAACCTTCCTGGCGAGTTGGCCTCTACGTCTCCGTTTGACCTTTATATACATCAATAACGTAATATAACCTAACCTAACCCAACCTAACATCTCGGCGGTAATATTTCACAACATACCTGGCGAGTTGGCCTCTACGTCTCCGTGGGACCTTTATATACTTCAATAACGAAATGTAACCTATCCTAACCCAACCTATCATCTCGGCGGTAATATTTGACAACATTCCTGGCGAGTTGGCCTGTACGTCTCCGTGGAACCTTCGTATACATCAATAACGAAATATAACCTAACCTAAACCAACCTATCATATCGGCGGTAATATTTGACAACATACCTGGCGAGTTGGCCTCTACGTCTCCGTGGTACCTTTATATACTTCAATAACGAAATATAACCTATCCTAACCCAACCTATCATCTCGGCGGTAATATTTGACAACATTCCTGGCGAGTTGGCGTCTACGTCTCCGTGGAACCTTCGTATACATTAATAACGAAATATAACCTAACCTAAACCAACCTATCATCTCGGCGGTAATATTTGACATCATTCCTGGCGAGATGGCCTCTACGTCTCCGTGGAACCTTTATATACATCAATAACGTAATATAACCTAACCTAACCCGACCTATCACCTCGGCGGTAATATTTGACCACATTCCTGGCGAGTTGGATTCTACGTCTGCGTGGGACCTTTATATACATCAATAACATAATATAGGCTAGGCTAACCCAACCTACCATCTCGGCTGTAATATTTGACAACATACCTGGCGAGTTGGCCTCTACGTCTCCGTGGGCCTTTATATACTTCAATAACGAAATATAACCTATCCTAACCCAACCTATCATCTCGGCGGTAATATTTGACAACATTCCTGGCGAGTTGACCTCTACGTCTCCGTGGAACCATCGTATACATCAATAACGAAATATAACCTAACCTAAACCAACCTATCATATCGGCGGTAATATTTGACAACATACCTGGCGAGTTGGCCTCTACGTCCCCGTGGTACCTTTATATACTTCAATAACGAAATATAGCCTATCCTAACCCAACCTATCATCTCGGGGGTAATATTTGACAACATTCCTGCCGAGTTGGCCTCTACGTCTCCGTGGAACCTTCGTATACATTAATAACGAAATATAACCTAACCTAAACCAACCTATCATCTCGGCGGTAATATTTGACATCATTCCTGGCGAGATGGCCTCTACGTCTCCGTGGAACCTTTATATACATCAATAACGTAATATAACCTAACCTAACCCGACCTATCACCTCGGCGGTAATATTTGACCACATTCCTGGCGAGTTGGATTCTACGTCTCCGTGGGACCTTTATATACATCAATAATATAATATGAGCTAGGCTAACCCAACCTAACATCTCGGCGGTAATATTTGACAACATTCCTGGCGAGTTGGCTTCTACGTCTCCGTTTGACCTTCATATACATCAATAACGTAATTTAACCTAACCTAACCCGACCTATCACCTCGGCGGTAATATTTGACCACATTCCTGGCGAGTTGGCTTCTACGTCTCTGTGGGACCTTTATATACATCAATAACGTAATATAAACTAACCTAACCCAACCTAACATCTCGGCGGTAATATTGTACAACATACCTGGCGAGTTGGCCTCTATGTCTCCGTGGGACCTTTGTATAATTCAATAACGTAATATAAACTAACCTAACCCAACCTAACATCTCGGCGGTAATATTGTACAACATACCTGGCGAGTTGGCCTCTATGTCTCCGTGGGACCTTTGTATAATTCAATAACGAATTATAACCTATGCTAACCCAACCTATCATCTCGGCGGTAATATTTGACAACATTCCTGGCAAGTTGGCCTCTACGTCTCCGTGGAATCTTCGTATACATCAATAACGAAATATAACCTAACCTAACCCAACCTATCATCTCGGCGGGAATATTTTACAACATTCCTGGCAAGTTGGCCTCTACGTCTCCGTGGAACCTTCGTATACATCAATAACGTAATATAACCTAACCTAACGCGACCTATCACCTCGGCGGTAATATTTGACCACATTCCTGGCGAGTTGGCTTCTACGTCTCGGTGGGACCTTTATATACATCAATAACGTAATATAAACAAACCTAACCCAACCTAACATCTCGGCGTTAATATTTGACCACATTCCTGGCGAGTTGGCCTCTACGTCTCCGTTTGACCTTTATATACATCAATAACGTAATATAACCTAACCTAACGCGACCTATCACCTCGGCGGTAATATTTGACCACATTCCTGGCGAGTTGGCTTCTACGTCTCGGTGGGACCTTTATATACATCAATAACGTAATATAAACAAACCTAACCCAACCTAACATCTCGGCGTTAATATTTGACCACATTCCTGGCGAGTTGGCCTCTACGTCTCCGTTTGACCTTTATATACATCAATAACGTAATATAACCTAACCTAACCCAACCTAACATCTCGGCGGTAATATTTGACAACATACCTGGCGAGTTGGCTTCTCCGTCTCCGTGGGACCTTTATATACATCAATAACGTAATATAACCAAAACTAACCCAACCTAACATTTCGGCGGTAATATTTGACAACATTCCTGGCGAGTTGGCCTCTACGTCTCCGTGTAACCCTCATATACATCAATAACGTAATATAACGTAACCTAACCCAACCTATCATCTCGGCGGTAATATTTGACAACATTCCTGGCGAGTTGGCCTCTACGTCTCCGTTTGACCTTCATATACATCAATAACGTAATATAACCTAACCTAACCCGACCTATCACCTCGGCGGTAATATTTGACCACATTCCTGGCGAGTTGGATTCTACGTCTCCGTGGGACCTTTATATACATCAATAACATAATATAAGCTAGGCTAACCCAACCTAACATCTCGGCGGTAATATTTGACAACATACCTGGCGAGTTGGCTTCTACGTCTCTGTGGGACCTTTATATACATCAATAACGTAATATAAACTAACCTAAACCAACCTATCATCTCGGCGGTAATATTGGACAACATTCAAGGCGAGTTCACCTCTACGTCACCGTTTGACCTTCATATACATCAATAACGTAATTTAACCTAACCTAACCCGACCTATCACCTCGGCGGTAATATTTGACTACATTCCTGGCGAGTTGGCTTCTACGTCTCTGTGGGACCTTTATATACATCAATAACGTAATATAAACTAACCTAACCCAACCTAACATCTCGGCGGTAATATTGGACAACATACCTGGCCAGTTGGCCTCTATGTCTCCGTGGGACCTTTATATAATTCAATAACGAATTATAACCTATGCTAACCCAACCTATCATCTCGGCGGGAATATTTTACAACATTCCTGGCAAGTTGGCCTCTACGTCTCCGTGGAACCTTCGTATACATCAATAACGAAATATAACCTAACCTAACCCGACCTATCACCTCGGCGGTAATATTTGACCACATTCCTGGCGAGTTGGCTTCTACGTCTCTGTGGGACCATTATATACATCAATAACGTAATATAAATTAACCTAACCCAACCTCACATCTCGGCGGTAATACTTGACAACATTCCTGGCGAGTTGGCCTCTACGTCTCCGTGGAACCTTCGTATACATTAATAACGAAATATAACCTAACCTAAACCAACCTATCATCTCGGCGGTAATATTTGACATCATTCCTGGCGAGATGGCCTCTACGTCTCCGTGGAACCTTTATATACATCAATAACGTAATATAACCTAACCTAACCCAACGTAACATCTCGGCGGTAATATTTGACAACATTCCTGGCGAGTTGGCTTCTACGTCTCGGTGGGACCTTTATATACATCAATAACGTAATATAAACAAACCTAACCGAACCTAACATCTCGGCGTTAATATTTGACCACATTCCTGGCTTGTTGGCCTCTACGTCTCCGTGGGACCTTTACATACATCAATAACGTAATATAACCTAACCTAACCCAACCTAACATTTCGGCGGTAATATTTGACAACATTCCTGGCGAGTTGGCCTCTACGTCTCCGTGGGACCTTTATATACATCAATAACATAATATAGGCTAGGCTAACCCAACCTAACATCTCGGCGGTAATATTTGAATACATACCTGGCGATTTGGCCTCTACGTCTCCGTGGGACCTTTATATACTTCAATAACGAAATATAACCTATCCTAACCCAGCGTAACATTTCGGCGGTAATATTTGACAACATTCCTGGCGAGTTGGCTTCTACGTCTCGGTGGGACCTTTATATACATCAATAACGTAATATAAACAAACCTAACCCAACCTATCATCTCGGCGGTAATATTTGACAACATTCCTGGCGAGTTGGCCTCTACGTCTCCGTGGAACCTTCGTATACATCAATAACCAAATATAACCTAACCTAAACCAACCTATCGTCTCGGCGGTAATATTTGACAACATTCCTGGCGAATTGGCCTCTACGTCTCCGTGTAACCCTCATATACGTCAATAACGTAATATAACGTAACCTAACACAACCTGTCATCTCGGCGGTAATATTTGACAACATTCCTGGCGAGTTGGCATCTACGTCTCCCTGGGACCTTTATATAGATCAATAACGTAATATAACCTAACCTAACACAACCTAACATCTCGGGGGTAATATTTGACAACATTCCTGGCGAGTTGGTCTCTACGTCTGCGTGGGACCTTTATATACATCAACAACATAATATAGGCTAGGTTAACCCAACCTACCATCTCGGCTGTAATATTTGACAACATACCTGGCGAGTTGGCCTCAACGTCTCCGTGGGCCTTTATATACTTCAATAACGAAATATAACCTATCCTAACCCAACCTATCATCTCGGCGGTAATATTTGACAACATTCCTGGCGAGTTGGCCTCTACGTCTCCGTGGAACCTTCGTATACATCAATAACGAAATATAACCTAACCTAACCCGACCTATCACCTCGGCGGTAATATTTGACCACTTTCCTGGCGAGTTGGATTCTACGTCTCCGTGGGACCTTTATATACATCAATAACATAATATAAGCTAGGCTAACCCAACCTAACATCTCGGCGGTAATATTTGACAACATACCTGGCGAGTTGGCTTCTACGTCTCTGTGGGAGCTTTATATACATCAATAACGTAATATAAACTAACCTAAACCAACCTATCATCTCGGCGGTAATATTGGACAACATTCAAGGCGAGTTCACCTCTACGTCTCCGTTTGACCTTCATATACATCAATAACGTAATTTAAGCTAACCTAACCTGACCTATCACCTCGGCGGTAATATTTGACTACATTCCTGGCGAGTTGGCTTCTACGTCTCTGTGGGACCTTTATATACATCAATAACGTAATATAAACTAACCTAAGCCAACCTAACATCTCGGCGGTAATATTGGACAACATACCTGGCGAGTTGGCCTCTATGTCTCCGTGGGTCCTTTATATAATTCAATAACGAATTATAACCTATGCTAACCCAACCTATCATCTCGGCGGGAATATTTTACAACATTCCTGGCAAGTTGGCCTCTACGTCTCCGTGGAACCTTCGTATACATCAATAACGAAGTATAACCTAACCTAACCCGACCTATCACCTCGGCGGTAATATTTGACCACATTCCTGGCGAGTTGGCTTCTACGTCTCTGTGGGACCATTATATACATCAATAACGTAATATAAATTAACCTAACCCAACCTCACATCTCGGCGGTAATATTTGACAACATTCCTGGCGAGTTGGCGTCTACGTCTCCGTGGAACCTTCGTATACATTAATAACGAAGTATAACCTAACCTAAACCAACCTATCATCTCGGCGGTAATATTTGACATCATTCCTGGCGAGATGGCCTCTACGTCTCCGTGGAACCTTTATATACATCAATAACGTAATATAACCTAACCTAACCCAACGTAACATCTCGGCGGTAATATTTGACAACATTCCTGGCTAGTTGGCTTCTACGTCTCTGTGGGACCCTTATATACATCAATAACGTAATATAAACTAACCTAACCCAACCTATCATCTCGGCGGTAATATTGGGCAACCTTCCTGGCGAGTTGGCCTCTACGTCTCTGTTTGACCTTTATATACATCAATAACGTAATATAACCTAACCTAACCCAACCTAACATCTCGGCGGTAATATTTCACAACATACCTGGCGAGTTGGCCTCTACGTCTCCGTGGGACCTTTATATACTTCAATAACGAAATATAACCTATCCTAACCCAACCTATCATCTCGGCGGTAATATTTGACAACATTCCTGGCGAGTTGGCCTGTACGTCTCCGTGGAACCTTCGTATACATCAATAACGAAGTATAACCTAACCTAAACCAACCTATCATATCGGCGGTAATATTTGACAACATACCTGGCGAGTTTGCCTCTACTTCTCCGTGGTACCTTTATATACTTCAATAACGAAATATAACCTATCCTAACCCAACGTAACATCTCGGCGGTAATATTTGACAACATTCCTGGCGAGTTGGCTTCTACGTCTCGGTGGGACCTTTATATACATCAATAACGTAATATAAACAAACCTAACCCAACCTAACATCTCGGCGTTAATATTTGACCACATTCCTGGCTTGTTGGCCTCCACGTCTCCGTGGGACCTTTACATACATCAATAACGTAATATAACCTAACCTAACCCAACCTAACATCTCGGCGGTAATATTTGACAACATTCCTGGCGAGTTGGCCTCTACGTCTCCGTGGAACCTTCGTATACATCAATAACGAAATATAACCTAACCTAAACCAACCTATCATATCGGCGGTAATATTTGACAACATACCTGGCGAGATGGCCTCTACGTCTCCGTTTGACCTTCATATACATCAATAACGTAATATAACCTAACCTAACCCGACCTATCACCTCGGCGGTAATATTTGACCACATTCCTGGCGAGTTGGATTCTACGTCTCCGTGGGACCTTTATATACATCAATAACATAATATAAGCTAGGCTAACCCAACCTAACATCTCGGCGGTAATATTGGACATCATTCAAGGCGAGTTGACCTCTACGTCTCCGTTTGACCTTCATATACATCAGTAACGTAATTTAACCTAACCTAACCCGACCTATCACCTCGGCGGTAATATTTGACCACATTCCTGGCGAGTTGGCTTCTACGTCTCTGTGGGACCTTTATATACATCAATAACGTAATATAAACTAACCTAACCCAAACTAACATCTCGGCGGTAATATTGGACAACATACCTGGCGAGTTGGCCTCTATGTCTCCGTGGGACCTTTATGTAATTCAATAACGAATTATAACCTATGGTAACCCAACCTATCATCTCGGCGGTAATATTTGACAACATTCCTGGCAAGTTGGCCTCTACGTCTCCGTGGAATCTTCGTATACATCAATAACGAAATATAACCTAACCTAACCCAACCTATCGTCTCGGCGGTAATATTTGACCACATTTCTGGCGAGTTGGCCTCTACGTCTCCGTGGGACCTTTATATACTTCAATAACGAAATATAACCTATGCTAACCCAACCTATCATCTCGCCGGTAATATTTGACAACATTCCTGGCGAGTTGGCCTCTACGTCTCCGTTTGACCTTCATATACATCAATAACGTAATATAACCTAACCTAACCCGACCTATCACCTCGGCGGTAATATTTGACCACATTCCTGGCGAGTTGGCTTCTACGTCTCTCTGGGACCCTTATATACATCAATAACGTAATATAAACTAACCTAACCCAACCTATCATCTCGGCGGTAATATTGGGCAACCTTCCTGGCGAGTTGGCCTCTACGTCTCCGTTTGACGTTTATATACATCAATAACGTAATATAACCTAACCTAACCCAACCTAACATCTCGGCGGTAATATTTCACAACATACCTGGCGAGTTGGCCTCTACGTCTCCGTGGGACCTTTATATACTTCATTAACGAAATATAACCTATCCTAACCCAACCTATCATCTCGGCGGTAATATTTGACAACATTCCTGGCGAGTTGGCCTGTACGTCTCCGTGGAACCTTCGTATACATCAATAACGAAATATAACCTAACCTAAACCAACCTACCATCTCGGCGGTAATATTTGACTATATACCTGGCGAGTTGGCCTCTACGTCTCCGTGGGCCTTTATATACTTCAATAACGAAATATAACCTATCCTAACCCATCCTATCATCTCGGCGGTAATATTTGACAACATTCCTGGCGAGTTGGCCTCTACGTCTCCGTGGAACCTTCGTATACATCAATAACGAAATATAACCTAACCTAAACCAACCTATCATATCGGCGGTAATATTTGACATCATACCTGGCGAGTTGGCCTCTACGTCTCCGTGGTACCTTTATATACTTCAATAATGAAATATAACCTATCCTAACCCAACCTATCATCTCGGCGGTAATACTTGACAACATTCCTGGCGAGTTGGCCTCTACGTCTCCGTGGAACCTTCGTATACATTAATAACGAAATATAACCTAACCTAAACCAACCTATCATCTCGGCGGTAATATTTGACATCATTCCTGGCGAGATGGCCTCTACGTCTCCGTGGAACCTTTATATACATCAATAACGTAATATAACCTAACCTAACCCAACGTAACATCTCGGCGGTAATATTTGACAACATTCTTGGCGAGTTGGCTTCTACGTCTCGGTGGGACCTTTATATACATCAATAACGTAATATAAACAAACCTAACCCAACCTAACATCTCGGCGGTAATATTTGACAACTTTCCTGGCGAGTTGGCCTCTACGTCTCCGTGGGACCTTTATATACGTCAATAACATAATATAGGCTAGGCTAACCCACCCTAACATCTCGGCGGTAATATTTGACTACATACCTGGAGAGTTGGCCTCTACGTCTCCGTGGGACCTTTATATACATCAATAACTTAATATAAACTAACCTAAACCAACCTATCATCTCGGCGGTAATATTGGACAACATTCAAGGCGAGTTGACCTCTACTTCTCCGTGGAACCTTTGTATACATCAATAACGTAATATAACCTAACCTAACCCAACGTAACATCTCGGCGGTAATATTGGACAACATTCCTGGCGAGATTACCTCTACGACTCCGTTTGACCTTCATATACATCAATAACGTAATTTAACCTAACCTAACCCAACCTATCGTCTCGGCGGTAATATTTGACCACATTCCTGGCGAGTTGGCCTCTACGTCTCCGTGGGACCTTTAAATACATAAACAACATAATATATGCTAGCCTAACCCAATCTAACATCTCGGCGGTAATATTTGACCATATTCCTGTCTTGTTGGGCTCTGCGTCCCCGTGGGACCTTTACATACGTCAATAACGTAATACAACCTAACCTAACCCAACCTATCATCTCGGCGGTAATATTTGACGACATTCCTGGCTTGTTGGCCTCTGCGTCTCCGTGGGACCTTTATATACATCAATAACATAATATAAGCTAGCCTAACCCAACCTAACATCTCGCCGGTAATATTTGACAACATTCCTGGCGAGTTGGCTTCTCCGTCTCCGTTGGACCTTTATATACATCAATAACGTAATATAACCTATCCTAAACCAACCTATCATCGCCGCGGTAATATTTGACATCATTCCTGGCGGGATGGCCTCTACGTATCCGTGGAACCTTTATATACATCAATAACGTAATATAACCTATCCCAACCCAAACTATCATCTCGGCGGTAATATTTGACAACATACCTGGCGAGTTGGCCTCTACGTCTCCGTGTAACCCTCATATACATCAATAACGTAATATAACGTAACCTAACCCAACCTAACATCTCGGCGTTAATATTTGACGACATTCCTGGCTTGTTGGCCTCTGCGTCTCCGTGGGACTTTTATATACATCAATAACATAATATAAGCTAGCCTAACCCAACCTAACATCTCGCCGGTAATATTTGACCACATTCCTGGCGAGTTGGCCTCTACGTCTCCGTGTAACCCTCATATACATCAAAAACGTAATATAACGTAACCTAACCCAACCTAACATCTCGGCGTTAATATTTGACGACATTCCTGGCTTGTTGGCCTCTGCGTCTCCGCGGGACCTTTATATACATCAATAACATAATATAAGCTAGCCTAACCCAACCTAACATCTCGCCGGTAATATTTGACAACATTCCTGGCGAGTTGGCTTCTCCGTCTCCGTGGGACCTTTATATACATCAATAACGTAATATAACATAACCTAACACAACCTAACATCTCGGCGGTAATTTTTGACAACATTCCTGGCGAGTTGGCCTCTACGTCTGCGTGGGACCTTTATATACATCAATAACGAAATATAACCTAACATAAACCAACCTATCATATCGGCGGTAATATTTGACAAACATACCTGGCGAGTTGGCCTCTACGTCCCCGTGGTACCTTTATATACTTCAATAACGAAATATAACCTATCCTAACCCAACCTATCATCTCGGCGGTAATATTTGACAACATTCCTGGCGAGTTGGCCTCTACGTCTCCGTGGAACCTTCGTATACATTAATAACGAAATATAACCTAACCTAAACCAACCTATCATCTCGGCGGTAATATTTGACAACATTCCTGGTGAGTTGGCCTCTATGTCTGCGTGGGACCTTTATATACATCAATACCATAATATAGGCTAGGCTAACCCAACCTACCATCTCGGCGGTAATATTTGACCACATTCCTGACGAGTTGGCTTCTACGTCTCTGTGGGACCTTTATATACATCAATGACGTAATATAAACTAACCTAACCCAACCTATCATCTCGGCGGTAATATTGGACAACTTTCCTGGCGAGTTGGCCTCTACGTCTCCGTGGGACCTTTATATACATCAATAACATAATATAAGCTAGGCTAACCCAACCTAACATCTCGGCGGTAATATTTGACCACATTCCTGGCGAGTTGGCCTCTACGTCCCCGTGGGACCTTTATATACATAAACAACATAATATATGCTAGCCTAACCCAATCTAACATCTCGGCGGTAATATTTGACCATATTCCTGTCTTGTTGGGCTCTGCGTCCCCGTGGGACCTTTACATACGTCAATAACGTAATACAACCTAACCTAACCCAACGTATCATCTCGGCGGTAATATTTGACGACATTCCTGGCTTGTTGGCCTCTGCGTCTCCGTGGGACCTTTATATACATCAATAACATAATATAAGTTAGGCTAACCCAACCTAACATCTCGGCGGTAATATTTGACAACATACCTGGCGAGTTGGCCTCTACGTCTCCGTGGAACCTTTATATACATCAATAACGTAATATAACCGAACCTAACCCAACGTAACATCTCGGCGGTAATATTTGACCACGTTCCTGGCTTGTTGGCCTCTGCGTCTCCGTGGGACCTTTATATACATCAATAATATAATAGAAGCTAGGCTAACCCAACCTAACATCTCGGCGGTAATATTTGACAACATTCCTGGCGTGTTGGCTTCTACGTCTCTGTGGGACCTTTATATACATCAATAACGTAATACAAACTAACCTAAACCAACCTATCATCTCGGCGGTAATATTGGACAACATTCAAGGCGAGTTGACCTCTACGTCTCCGTTTGACCTTCATATACATCAATAACGTAATTTAACCTAACCTAATCCGACCTATCACCTCGGCGGTGATATTGGACAACATACCTGGCGAGTTGGCCTCTATCTCTCCGTGGGACCTTTATATAATTCAATAACGAATTATAACCTATGCTAACCGAACCTATCATCTCGCCGGTAATATTTGACAACATTCATGGCGAGATGGCCTCTACGTCTCTGTGGGACCCTTATATACATCAATAACGTAATATAAACTAACCTAACCCAACCTAACATCTCGGCGTTAATATTTGACCACATTCCTGGCTTGTTGGCCTCTACGTCTCCGTGGGACCTTTACATACATCAATAACGTAATATAACCTAACCTAACCCAACCTAACATCTCGGCGGTAATATTTGACAACATTCCTGGCGAGTTGGCCTCTACGTCTCCGTGGAACCTTCGTATACATCAATAACGAAATATAACCTAACCTAAACCAACCTATCATATCGGCGGTAATATTTGACAACATACCTGGCGAGATGGCCTCTACGTCTCCGTTTGACCTTCATATACATCAATAACGTAATATAACCTAACCTAACCCGACCTATCACCTCGGCGGTAATATTTGACCACATTCCTGGCGAGTTGGATTCTACGTCTCCGTGGGACCTTTATATACATCAATAACATAATATAAGCTAGGCTAACCCAACCTAACATCTCGGCGGTAATATTTGACAACATACCTGGCGAGTTGGCCTCTATGTCTCCGTGGGACCTTTATGTAATTCAATAACGAATTATAACCTATGGTAACCCAACCTATCATCTCGGCGGTAATATTTGACAACATTCCTGGCAAGTTGGCCTCTACGTCTCCGTGGAATCTTCGTATACATCAATAACGAAATATAACCTAACCTAACCCAACCTATCGTCTCGGCGGTAATATTTGACCACATTCCTGGCGAGTTGGCCTCTACGTCTCCGTGGGACCTTTATATACTTCAATAACGAAATATAACCTATGCTAACCCAACCTATCATCTCGCCGGTAATATTTGACAACATTCCTGGCGAGTTGGCCTCTACGTCTCCGTTTGACCTTCATATACATCAATAACGTAATATAACCTAACCTAACCCGACCTATCACCTCGGCGGTAATATTTGACCACATTCCTGGCGAGTTGGCTTCTACGTCTCTCTGGGACCCTTATATACATCAATAACGTAATATAAACTAACCTAACCCAACCTATCATCTCGGCGGTAATATTGGGCAACCTTCCTGGCGAGTTGGCCTCTACGTCTCCGTTTGACCTTTATATACATCAATAACGTAATATAACCTAACCTAACCCAACCTAACATCTCGGCGGTAATATTTCACAACATACCTGGCGAGTTGGCCTCTACGTCTCCGTGGGACCTTTATATACTTCATTAACGAAATATAACCTATCCTAACCCAACCTATCATCTCGGTGGTAATATTTGACAACATTCCTGGCGAGTTGGCCTCTACGTCTCCGTGGAACCTTCGTATACATTAATAACGAAATATAACCTAACCTAAACCAACCTATCATCTCGGCGGTAATATTTGACATCATTCCTGGCGAGATGGCCTCTACGTCTCCGTGGAACCTTTATATACATCAATAACGTAATATAACCTAACCTAACCCAACGTAACATCTCGGCGGTAATATTTGACAACATTCTTGGCGAGTTGGCTTCTACGTCTCGGTGGGACCTTTATATACATCAATAACGTAATATAAACAAACCTAACCCAACCTAACATCTCGGCGGTAATATTTGACAACTTTCCTGGCGAGTTGGCCTCTACGTCTCCGTGGGACCTTTATATACGTCAATAACATAATATAGGCTAGGCTAACCCACCCTAACATCTCGGCGGTAATATTTGACTACATACCTGGAGAGTTGGCCTCTACGTCTCCGTGGGACCTTTATATACATCAATAACTTAATATAAACTAACCTAAACCAACCTATCATCTCGGCGGTAATATTGGACAACATTCAAGGCGAGTTGACCTCTACTTCTCCGTGGAACCTTTGTATACATCAATAACGTAATATAACCTAACCTAACCCAACGTAACATCTCGGCGGTAATATTGGACAACATTCCTGGCGAGATTACCTCTACGACTCCGTTTGACCTTCATATACATCAATAACGTAATTTAACCTAACCTAACCCAACCTATCGTCTCGGCGGTAATATTTGACCACATTCCTGGCGAGTTGGCCTCTACGTCTCCGTGGGACCTTTAAATACATAAACAACATAATATATGCTAGCCTAACCCAATCTAACATCTCGGCGGTAATATTTGACCATATTCCTGTCTTGTTGGGCTCTGCGTCCCCGTGGGACCTTTACATACGTCAATAACGTAATACAACCTAACCTAACCCAACCTATCATCTCGGCGGTAATATTTGACGACATTCCTGGCTTGTTGGCCTCTGCGTCTCCGTGGGACCTTTATATACATCAATAACATAATATAAGCTAGCCTAACCCAACCTAACATCTCGCCGGTAATATTTGACAACATTCCTGGCGAGTTGGCTTCTCCGTCTCCGTTGGACCTTTATATACATCAATAACGTAATATAACCTATCCTAAACCAACCTATCATCGCCGCGGTAATATTTGACATCATTCCTGGCGGGATGGCCTCTACGTATCCGTGGAACCTTTATATACATCAATAACGTAATATAACCTATCCCAACCCAAACTATCATCTCGGCGGTAATATTTGACAACATACCTGGCGAGTTGGCCTCTACGTCTCCGTGTAACCCTCATATACATCAATAACGTAATATAACGTAACCTAACCCAACCTAACATCTCGGCGTTAATATTTGACGACATTCCTGGCTTGTTGGCCTCTGCGTCTCCGTGGGACTTTTATATACATCAATAACATAATATAAGCTAGCCTAACCCAACCTAACATCTCGCCGGTAATATTTGACCACATTCCTGGCGAGTTGGCCTCTACGTCTCCGTGTAACCCTCATATACATCAAAAACGTAATATAACGTAACCTAACCCAACCTAACATCTCGGCGTTAATATTTGACGACATTCCTGGCTTGTTGGCCTCTGCGTCTCCGTGGGACCTTTATATACATCAATAACATAATATAAGCTAGCCTAACCCAACCTAACATCTCGCCGGTAATATTTGACAACATTCCTGGCGAGTTGGCTTCTCCGTCTCCGTGGGACCTTTATATACATCAATAACGTAATATAACATAACCTAACACAACCTAACATCTCGGCGGTAATTTTTGACAACATTCCTGGCGAGTTGGCCTCTACGTCTGCGTGGGACCTTTATATACATCAATAACGAAATATAACCTAACATAAACCAACCTATCATATCGGCGGTAATATTTGACAAACATACCTGGCGAGTTGGCCTCTACGTCCCCGTGGTACCTTTATATACTTCAATAACGAAATATAACCTATCCTAACCCAACCTATCATCTCGGCGGTAATATTTGACAACATTCCTGGCGAGTTGGCCTCTACGTCTCCGTGGAACCTTCGTATACATTAATAACGAAATATAACCTAACCTAAACCAACCTATCATCTCGGCGGTAATATTTGACAACATTCCTGGTGAGTTGGCCTCTATGTCTGCGTGGGACCTTTATATACATCAATACCATAATATAGGCTAGGCTAACCCAACCTACCATCTCGGCGGTAATATTTGACCACATTCCTGACGAGTTGGCTTCTACGTCTCTGTGGGACCTTTATATACATCAATGACGTAATATAAACTAACCTAACCCAACCTATCATCTCGGCGGTAATATTGGACAACTTTCCTGGCGAGTTGGCCTCTACGTCTCCGTGGGACCTTTATATACATCAATAACATAATATAAGCTAGGCTAACCCAACCTAACATCTCGGCGGTAATATTTGACCACATTCCTGGCGAGTTGGCCTCTACGTCCCCGTGGGACCTTTATATACATAAACAACATAATATATGCTAGCCTAACCCAATCTAACATCTCGGCGGTAATATTTGACCATATTCCTGTCTTGTTGGGCTCTGCGTCCCCGTGGGACCTTTACATACGTCAATAACGTAATACAACCTAACCTAACCCAACGTATCATCTCGGCGGTAATATTTGACGACATTCCTGGCTTGTTGGCCTCTGCGTCTCCGTGGGACCTTTATATACATCAATAACATAATATAAGTTAGGCTAACCCAACCTAACATCTCGGCGGTAATATTTGACAACATACCTGGCGAGTTGGCCTCTACGTCTCCGTGGAACCTTTATATACATCAATAACGTAATATAACCGAACCTAACCCAACGTAACATCTCGGCGGTAATATTTGACCACGTTCCTGGCTTGTTGGCCTCTGCGTCTCCGTGGGACCTTTATATACATCAATAATATAATAGAAGCTAGGCTAACCCAACCTAACATCTCGGCGGTAATATTTGACAACATTCCTGGCGTGTTGGCTTCTACGTCTCTGTGGGACCTTTATATACATCAATAACGTAATACAAACTAACCTAAACCAACCTATCATCTCGGCGGTAATATTGGACAACATTCAAGGCGAGTTGACCTCTACGTCTCCGTTTGACCTTCATATACATCAATAACGTAATTTAACCTAACCTAATCCGACCTATCACCTCGGCGGTGATATTGGACAACATACCTGGCGAGTTGGCCTCTATCTCTCCGTGGGACCTTTATATAATTCAATAACGAATTATAACCTATGCTAACCGAACCTATCATCTCGCCGGTAATATTTGACAACATTCATGGCGAGATGGCCTCTACGTCTCTGTGGGACCCTTATATACATCAATAACGTAATATAAACTAACCTAACCCAACCTAACATCTCGGCGTTAATATTTGACCACATTCCTGGCTTGTTGGCCTCTACGTCTCCGTGGGACCTTTACATACATCAATAACGTAATATAACCTAACCTAACCCAACCTAACATCTCGGCGGTAATATTTGACAACATTCCTGGCGAGTTGGCCTCTACGTCTCCGTGGAACCTTCGTATACATCAATAACGAAATATAACCTAACCTAAACCAACCTATCATATCGGCGGTAATATTTGACAACATACCTGGCGAGATGGCCTCTACGTCTCCGTTTGACCTTCATATACATCAATAACGTAATATAACCTAACCTAACCCGACCTATCACCTCGGCGGTAATATTTGACCACATTCCTGGCGAGTTGGATTCTACGTCTCCGTGGGACCTTTATATACATCAATAACATAATATAAGCTAGGCTAACCCAACCTAACATCTCGGCGGTAATATTTGACAACATACCTGGCGAGTTGGCCTCTATGTCTCCGTGGGACCTTTATGTAATTCAATAACGAATTATAACCTATGGTAACCCAACCTATCATCTCGGCGGTAATATTTGACAACATTCCTGGCAAGTTGGCCTCTACGTCTCCGTGGAATCTTCGTATACATCAATAACGAAATATAACCTAACCTAACCCAACCTATCGTCTCGGCGGTAATATTTGACCACATTCCTGGCGAGTTGGCCTCTACGTCTCCGTGGGACCTTTATATACTTCAATAACGAAATATAACCTATGCTAACCCAACCTATCATCTCGCCGGTAATATTTGACAACATTCCTGGCGAGTTGGCCTCTACGTCTCCGTTTGACCTTCATATACATCAATAACGTAATATAACCTAACCTAACCCGACCTATCACCTCGGCGGTAATATTTGACCACATTCCTGGCGAGTTGGCTTCTACGTCTCTCTGGGACCCTTATATACATCAATAACGTAATATAAACTAACCTAACCCAACCTATCATCTCGGCGGTAATATTGGGCAACCTTCCTGGCGAGTTGGCCTCTACGTCTCCGTTTGACCTTTATATACATCAATAACGTAATATAACCTAACCTAACCCAACCTAACATCTCGGCGGTAATATTTCACAACATACCTGGCGAGTTGGCCTCTACGTCTCCGTGGGACCTTTATATACTTCATTAACGAAATATAACCTATCCTAACCCAACCTATCATCTCGGTGGTAATATTTGACAACATTCCTGGCGAGTTGGCCTGTACGTCTCCGTGGAACCTTCGTATACATCAATAACGAAATATAACCTAACCTAAACCAACCTACCATCTCGGCGGTAATATTTGACTACATACCTGGCGAGTTGGCCTTTACGTCTCCGTGGGCCTTTATATACTTCAATAACGAAATATAACCTATCCTAACCCATCCTATCATCTCGGCGGTAATATTTGACAACATTCCTGGCGAGTTGGCCTCTACGTCTCCGTGGAACCTTCGTATACATCAATAACGAAATATAACCTAACCTAAACCAACCTATCATATCGGCGGTAATATTTGACATCATACCTGGCGAGTTGGCCTCTACGTCTCCGTGGTACCTTTATATACTTCAATAATGAAATATAACCTATCCTAACCCAACCTATCATCTCGGCGGTAATATTTGACAACATTCCTGGCGAGTTGGCCTCTACGTCTCCGTGGAACCTTCGTATACATTAATAACGAAATATAACCTAACCTAAACCAACCTATCATCTCGGCGGTAATATTTGACATCATTCCTGGCGAGATGGCCTCTACGTCTCCGTGGAACCTTTATATACATCAATAACGTAATATCACCTAACCTAACCCAACGTAACATCTCGGCGGTAATATTTGACAACATTCTTGGCGAGTTGGCTTCTACGTCTCGGTGGGACCTTTATATACATCAATAACGTAATATAAACAAACCTAACCCAACCTAACATCTCGTCGGTAATATTTGACAACTTTCCTGGCGAGTTGGCCTCTCCGTCTCCGTGGGACCTTTATATACGTCAATAACATAATATAGGCTAGGCTAACCCACCCTAACATCTCGGCGGTAATATTTGACTACATACCTGGCGAGTTGGCCTCTACGTCTCCGTGGGACCTTTATATACATCAATAACTTAATATAAACTAACCTAAACCAACCTATCATCTCGGCGGTAATATTGGACAACATTCAAGGCGAGTTGACCTCTACTTCTCCGTGGAACCTTTGTATACATCAATAACGTAATATAACCTAACCTAACCCAACGTAACATCTCGGCGGTAATATTGGACAACATTCCTGGCGAGATTACCTCTACGACTCCGTTTGACCTTCATATACATCAATAACGTAATTTAACCTAACCTAACCCAACCTATCGTCTCGGCGGTAATATTTGACCACATTCCTGGCGAGTTGGCCTCTACATCTCCGTGGGACCTTTATATACATAAACAACATAATATATGCTAGCCTAACCCAATCTAACATCTCGGCGGTAATATTTGACCATATTCCTGTCTTGTTGGGCTCTGCGTCCCCGTGGGACCTTTACATACGTCAATAACGTAATACAACCTAACCTAACCCAACCTATCATCTCGGCGGTAATATTTGACGACATTCCTGGCTTGTTGGCCTCTGCGTCTCCGTGGGACCTTTATATACATCAATAACATAATATAAGCTAGCCTAACCCAACCTAACATCTCGCCGGTAATATTTGACAACATTCCTGGCGAGTTAGCTTCTCCGTCTCCGTGGGACCTTTATATACATCAATAACGTAATATAACCTATCCTAAACCAACCTATCATCGCCGCGGTAATATTTGACATCATTCCTGGCGGGATGGCCTCTACGTATCCGTGGAACCTTTATATACATCAATAACGTAATATAACCTATCCCAACCCAAACTATCATCTCGGCGGTAATATTTGACAACATACCTGGCGAGTTGGCCTCTACGTCTCCGTGTAACCCTCATATACATCAATAACGTAATATAACGTAACCTAACCCAACCTAACATCTCGGCGTTAATATTTGACGACATTCCTGGCTTGTTGGCCTCTGCGTCTCCGTGGGACCTTTATATACATCAATAACATAATATAAGCTAGCCTAACCCAACCTAACATCTCGCCGGTAATATTTGACCACATTCCTGGCGAGTTGGCCTCTACGTCTCCGTGTAACCCTCATATACATCAAAAACGTAATATAACGTAACCTAACCCAACCTAACATCTCGGCGTTAATATTTGACGACATTCCTGGCTTGTTGGCCTCTGCGTCTCCGTGGGACCTTTATATACATCAATAACATAATATAAGCTAGCCTAACCCAACCTAACATCTCGCCGGTAATATTTGACAACATTCCTGGCGAGTTGGCTTCTCCGTCTCCGTGGGACCTTTATATACATCAATAACGTAATATAACCAAAACTAACCCAACCTAACATTTCGGCGGTAATATTTGACAACATTCCTGGCGAGTTGGCCTCTACGTCTCCGTTTGACCTTCATATACATCAATAACGTAATATAACCTAACCTAACCCGACCTATCACCTCGGCGGTATTATTTGACCACATTCCTGGCGAGTTGGCTTCTACGTCTCCGTGGGACCTTTATATACATCAATAACATAATATAGGCTAGGCGAACCCAACCTAACATCTCGGCGGTAATATTTGACTACATACCTGGCGAGTTGGCCTCTACGTCTCCGTGGGACCCTTATATACTTCAATAACGAAATATAACCTATCCTAACACAACGTAACATCTCGGCGGTAATATTTGACAACATTCCTGGCGAGTTCGCTTCTACGTCTCGGTGGGACCTTTATATACATCAATAAAGTAATATAAACAAACCTAACCCAACCTATCATCTCGGCGGTAATATTTGACAACATTCCTGGCGAGTTGGCCTCTACGTCTCCGTGGAACCTTCGTATACATCAATAACCAAATATAACCTAACCTAAACCAACCTATCATCTCGGCGGTAATATTTGACAACATTCCTGGCGAGTTGGCCTCTACGTCTCCGTGTAACCCTCATATACGTCAATAACGTAATATAACGTAACCTAACACAACCTATCATCTCGGCGGTAATATTTGACAACATTCCTGGCGAGTTGGCATCTACGTCTCCCTGGGACCTTTATATACATCAATAACGTAATATAACATAACCTAACACAACCTAACATCTCGGCGGTAATTTTTGACAACATTCCTGGCGAGTTGGCCTCTACGTCTGCGTGGGACCTTTATATACATCAATAACGAAATATAACCTAACATAAACCAACCTATCATATCGGCGGTAATATTTGACAAACATACCTGGCGAGTTGGCCTCTACGTCCCCGTGGTACCTTTATATACTTCAATAACGAAATATAACCTATCCTAACCCAACCTATCATCTCGGCGGTAATATTTGACAACATTCCTGGCGAGTTGGCCTCTACGTCTCCGTGGAACCTTCGTATACATTAATAACGAAATATAACCTAACCTAAACCAACCTATCATCTCGGCGGTAATATTTGACAACATTCCTGGTGAGTTGGCCTCTATGTCTGCGTGGGACCTTTATATACATCAATACCATAATATAGGCTAGGCTAACCCAACCTACCATCTCGGCGGTAATATTTGACCACATTCCTGACGAGTTGGCTTCTACGTCTCTGTGGGACCTTTATATACATCAATGACGTAATATAAACTAACCTAACCCAACCTATCATCTCGGCGGTAATATTGGACAACTTTCCTGGCGAGTTGGCCTCTACGTCTCCGTGGGACCTTTATATACATCAATAACATAATATAAGCTAGGCTAACCCACCCTAACATCTCGGCGGTAATATTTGACCACATTCCTGGCGAGTTGGCCTCTACGTCTCCGTGGGACCTTTATATACATAAACAACATAATATATGCTAGCCTAACCCAATCTAACATCTCGGCGGTAATATTTGACCATATTCCTGTCTTGTTGGGCTCTGCGTCCCCGTGGGACCTTTACATACGTCAATAACGTAATACAACCTAACCTAACCCAACGTATCATCTCGGCGGTAATATTTGACGACATTCCTGGCTTGTTGGCCTCTGCGTCTCCGTGGGACCTTTATATACATCAATAACATAATATAAGCTAGCCTAACCCAACCTAACATCTCGCCGGTAATATTTGACAACATTCCTGGCGAGTTGGCTTCTCCGTCTCCGTGGGACCTTTATATACATCAATAACGTAATATAACCTATCCTAAACCAACCTATCATCGCCGCGGTAATATTTGACATCATTCCTGGCGGGATGGCCTCTACGTATCCGTGGAACCTTTATATACATCAATAACGTAATATAACCTATCCCAACCCAAACTATCATCTCGGCGGTAATATTTGACAACATACCTGGCGAGTTGGCCTCTACGTCTCCGTGGAACCTTTATATACATCAATAACGTAATATAACCGAACCTAACCCAACCAAACACCTCGGCGTTAATATTTGACCACATTCCTGGCTTGCTGGCCTCTACGTCTCCGTGGGACCTTTATATACATCAATAACGTAATATAACCTAACCTAACCCAACGTAACATCTCGGCAGTAATATTTGACCACATTCCTGGCGAGTTGGCCTCTACGTCTCCGTGTAACCCTCATATACATCAATAACGTAATATAACGTAACCTAACCCAACCTAACATCTCGGCGTTAATATTTGACGACATTCCTGGCTTGTTGGCCTCTGCGTCTCCGTGGGACCTTTATATACATCAATAACATAATACAACCTAACCTAACCCAACCTATCATCTCGGCGGTAATATTTGACGACATTCCTGGCTTGTTGGCCTCTGCGTCTCCGTGGGACCTTTATATACATCAATAACATAATATAAGCTAGCCTAACCCAACCTAACATCTCGCCGGTAATATTTGACAACATTCCTGGCGAGTTGGCTTCTCCGTATCCGTGGGACCTTTATATACATCAATAACGTAATATAACCTATCCTAAACCAACCTATCATCGCCGCGGTAATATTTGACATCATTCCTGGCGGGATGGCCTCTACGTATCCGTGGAACCTTTATATACATCAATAACGTAATATAACCTATCCCAACCCAAACTATCATCTCGGCGGTAATATTTGACAACATACCTGGCGAGTTGGCCTCTACGTCTCCGTGGAACCTTTATATACATCAATAACGTAATATAACCGAACCTAACCCAACCTAACACCTCGGCGTTAATATTTGACCACATTCCTGGCTTGCTGGCCTCTACGTCTCCGTGGGACCTTTATATACATCAATAACGTAATATAACCTAACCTAACACAACGTAACATCTCGGCAGTAATATTTGACCACATTCCTGGCGAGTTGGCCTCTACGTCTCCGTGTAACCCTCATAAACATCAATAACGTAATATAACGTAACCTAACCCAACCTAACATCTCGGCGTTAATATTTGACGACATTCCTGGCTTGTTGGCCTCTGCGTCTCCGTGGGACCTTTATATACATCAATAACATAATATAAGCTAGCCTAACCCAACCTAACATCTCGGCGGTAATATTTGACCACATTCCTGGCGAGTTGGCCTCTACGTCTCCGTGTAACCCTCATATACATCAATAACGTAATATAACGTAACCTAACCCAACCTAACATCTCGGCGTTAATATTTGACGACATTCCTGGCTTGTTGGCCTCTGCGTCTCCGTGGGACCTTTATATACATCAATAACATAATATAAGCTAGCCTAACCCAACGTAACATCTCGGCGGTAATATTTGACAACATTCCTGGCGAGTTGGCTTCTACGTCTCGGTGGGACCTTTATATACATCAATAAAGTAATATAAACAAACCTAACCCAACCTATCATCTCGGCGGTAATATTTGACAACATTCCTGGCGAGTTGGCCTCTACGTCTCCGTGGAACCTTCGTATACATCAATAACCAAATATAACCTAACCTAAACCAACCTATCATCTCGGCGGTAATATTTGACAACATTCCTGGCGAGTTGGCCTCTACGTCTCCGTGTAACCCTCATATACATTAATGACGTAATATAACGTAACCTAACCCAACCTATCATCTCGGCGGTAATATTTGACAACATTCCTGGCGAGTTGGCCTCTACGTCTCCGTTTGACCTTCATATACATCAATAACGTAATATAACCTAACCTAACCCGACCTATCACCTCGGCGGTAATATTTGACCACATTCCTGGCGAGTTGGCTTCTACGTCTCCGTGGGACCTTTATATACATCAATAACATAATATAGGCTAGGCTAACCCAACCTAACATCTCGGCGGTAATATTTGACTACATACCTGGCGAGTTGGCCTCTACGTCTCCGTGGGACCTTTATATACTTCAATAACGAAATATAACCTATCCTAACCCAACGTAACATCTCGGCGGTAATATTTGACAGCATTCCTGGCGAGTTGGCCTCTACGTCTCCGTGTAACCCTCATATACGTCAATAACGTAATATAACGTAACCTAACACAACCTATCATCTCGGCGGTAATATTTGACAACATTCCTGGCGAGTTGGCATCTACGTCTCCCTGGGACCTTTATATACATCAATAACATAATATAAGCTAGCCTAACCCAACCTAACATCTCGGCGGTAATATTTGACCACATTCCTGGCGAGTTGGCCTCTACGTCTCCGTGTAACCCTCATATACATCAATAACGTAATATAACGTAACCTAACCCAACCTAACATCTCGGCGTTAATATTTGACGACATTCCTGGCTTGTTGGCCTCTGCGTCTCCGTGGGACCTTTATATACATCAATAACATAATATAAGCTAGCCTAACCCAACCTAACATCTCGCCGGTAATATTTGACAACATTCCTGGCGAGTTGGCTTCTCCGTCTCTGTGGGACCTTTATATACATCAATAACGTAATATAAACTAACCTAACCCAACCTAACATCTCGGCGGTAATATTGGACAACATACCTGGCGAGTTGGCCTCTATGTCTCCGTGGGACCTTTATATAATTCAATAACGAATTATAACATATGCTAACCCAACCTATCATCTCGGCGGAAATATTTGACAACATTCCTGGCAAGTTGGTCTCTACTTCTCCGTGGAACCTTCGTATACATCAATAACGAAATATAACCTAACCTAACCCAACCTATCGTCTCGGCGGTAATATTTGACCACATTCCTGGCGAGTTGGCCTCTACGTCTCCGTGGGACCTTTATATACTTCAATAACGAAATATAACCTATGCTAACCCAACCTATCATCTCGCCGGTAATATTTGACAACATTCCTGGCGAGTTGGCCTCTACGTCTCCGTTTGACCTTCATATACATCAATAACGTTATATAGCCTAACCTAACCCGACCTATCACCTCGGCGGTAATATTTGACCACATTCCTGGCGTGTTGGCTTCTACGTCTCTGGGGGACCCTTATATACATCAATAACGTAATATAAACTAACCTAACTCAACCTATCATCTCGGCGGTAATATTGGGCAACCTTCCTGGCGAGTTGGCCTCTACGTCTCCGTTTGACCTTTATATACATCAATAACGTAATATAACCTAACCTAACCCAACCTAACATCTCGGCGGTAATATTTCACAACATACCTGGCGAGTTGGCCTCTACGTCTCCGTGGGACCTTTATATACTTCAATAACGAAATATAACCTATCCTAACCCAACCTATCATCTCGGCGGTAATATTTGACAACATTCCTGGCGAGTTGGCCTGTACGTCTCCGTGGAACCTTCGTATACATCAATAACGAAATATAACCTAACCTAAACCAACCTATCATATCGGCGGTAATATTTGACAACATACCTGGCGAGTTGGACTCTACGTCTCAGTGGTACCTTTATATACTTCAATAACGAAATATAACCTATCCTAACCCAACCTATCATCTCGGCGGTAATATTTGACAACATTCCTGGCGAGTTGGCCTCTACGTCTCCGTGGAACCTTCGTATACATTAATAACGAAATATAACCTAACCTAAACCAACCTATCATCTCGGCGGTAATATTTGACATCATTCCTGGCGAGATGGCCTCTACGTCTCCGTGGAACCTTTATATACATCAATAACGTAATATAACCTAACCTAACCCAACGTAACATCTCGGCGGTAATATTTGACCACATTCCTGGCGAGTTGGCCTCTACGTCTCCGTGTAACCCTCATATACATCAATAACGTAATATAACGTAACCTAACCCAACCTAACATATCGGCGTTAATATTTGACGACATTCCTGGCTTGTTGGCCTCTGCGTCTCCGTGGGACCTTTATATACATCAATAACATAATATAAGCTAGCCTAACCCAACCTAACATCTCGCCGGTAATATTTGACAACATTCCTGGCGAGTTGGCTTCTCCGTCTCCGTGGGACCTTTATATACATCAATAACGTAATATAACCAAAACTAACCCAACCTAACATTTCGACGGTAATATTTGACAACATTCCTGGCGAGTTGGCCTCTACGTCTCCGTGTAACCCTCATATACATTAATAACGTAATATAACGTAACCTAACCCAACCTATCATCTCGGCGGTAATATTTGACAACATTCCTGGCGAGTTGGCCTCTACGTCTCCGTTTGACCTTCATATACATCAATAACGTAATATAACCTAACCTAACCCGACCTATCACCTCGGCGGTAATATTTGACCACATTCCTGGCGAGTTGGCTTCTACGTCTCCGTGGGACCTTTATATACATCAATAACATAATATAAGCTAGGCTAACCCAACCTAACATCTCGGCGGTAATATTGGACAACATACCTGGCGAGTTGGCCTCTATGTCTCCGTGGGACCTTTATATAATTCAATAACGAATTATAACCTATGCTAACCCAACCTATCATCTCGGCGGTAATATTTGACAACATTCCTGGCAAGTTGGCCTCTACGTCTCCGTGGAACCTTCGTATACATCAATAACGAAATATAACCTAACCTAACCCAACCTATCGTCTCGGCGGTAATATTTGACCACATTCCTGGCGAGTTGGCCTCTACGTCTCCGTGGGACCTTTATATACTTCAATAACGAAATATAACCTATGCTAACCCAACCTATCATCTCGCCGGTGATATTTGACAACATTCCTGGCGAGTTGGCCTCTACGTCTCCGTTTGACCTTCATATACATCAATAACGTTATATAGCCTAACCTAACCCGACCTATCACCTCGGCGGTAATATTTGACCACATTCCTGGCGTGTTGGCTTCTACGTCTCTGTGGGACCCTTATATACATCAATAACGTAATATAAACTAACCTAACTCAACCTATCATCTCGGCGGTAATATTTGACAACATTCCTGGCGAGTTGGCCTGTACGTCTCCGTGGAACCTTCGTATACATCAATAACGAAATATAACCTAACCTAAACCAACCTATCATCTCGGCGGTAATATTTGACAACATTCCTGGCGAGTTGGCCTCTACGTCTCCGTGGAACCTTCGTATACATTAATAACGATATATAACCTAACCTAAACCAACCTATCATCTCGGCGGTAATATTTGACATCATTCCTGGCGAGATGGCCTCTACGTCTCCGTGGAACCTTTATATACATCAATAACGTAATATAACCTAACCTAACCCAACGTAACATCTCGGCGGTAATATTTGACCACATTCCTGGCGAGTTGGCCTCTACGTCTCCGTGTAACCCTCATATACATCAATAACGTAATATAACGTAACCTAACCCAACCTAACATCTCGGCGTTAATATTTGACGACATTCCTGGCTTGTTGGCCTCTGTGTTTCCATGGGACCTTTATATACATCAATAACATAATATAAACTAGGCTAACCCAACCTAACATCTCGCCGGTAATATTTGACAACATTCCTGGCGAGTTGGCTTCTCCGTTTCCGTGGGACGTTTATATACATCAATAACGTAATATAACCAAAACAAACCCAACCTAACATTTCGGCGGTAATATTTGACCACATTCCTGGCGAGTTGGCCTCTACGTCTCCGTGTAACCCTCATATACATCAATAACGTAATATAACGTAACCTAACCCAACCTAACATCTCGGCGTTAATATTTGACGACATTCCTGGCTTGTTGGCCTCTGCGTCTCCGTGGGACCTTTATATACATCAATAACATAATATAAGCTAGCCTAACCCAACCTAACATCTCGCCGGTAATATTTGACAACATTCCTGGCGAGTTGGCTTCTCCGTCTCTGTGGGACCTTTATATACATCAATAACGTAATATAAACTAACCTAACCCAACCTAACATCTCGGCGGTAATATTGGACAACATACCTGGCGAGTTGGCCTCTACGTCTCCGTGGAACCTTCGTATACATTAATAACGAAATATAACCTAACCTAAACCAACCTATCGTCTCGGCGGTAATATTTGACAACATTCCTGGTGAGTTGGCCTCTATGTCTGCGTGGGACCTTTATATACATCAATACCATAATATAGGCTAGGCTAACCCAACCTACCATCTCGGCGGTAATATTTGACCACATTCCTGACGAGTTGGCTTCTACGTCTCTGTGGGACCTTTATATACATCAATGACGTAATATAACCTAACCTAACCCAACCTAACATCTCGGCGGTAATATTTGACCACATTCCTGGCGAGTTGGCCTCTACGTCTCCGTGTAACCCTCATATACATCAATAACGTAATATAACGTAACCTAACCCAACCTAACATCTCGGCGTTAATATTTGACGACATTCCTGGCTTGTTGGCCTCTGCGTCTCCGTGGGACCTTTATATACATCAATAACATAAAATAAGCTAGCCTAACCCAACCTAACATCTCGCCGGTAATATTTGACAACATTCCTGGCGAGTTGGCTTCTCCGTCTCTGTGGGACCTTTATATACATCAATAACGTAATATAAACTAACCTAAACCAACCTAACATCTCGGCGGTAATATTGGACAACATACCTGGCGAGTTGGCCTCTATGTCTCCGTGGGACCTTTATATAATTCAATAACGAATTATAACATATGCTAACCCAACCTATCATCTCGGCGGAAATATTTGACAACATTCCTGGCAAGTTGGCCTCTACGTCTCCGTGGAACCTTCGTATACATCAATAACGAAATATAACCTAACCTAACCCAACCTATCGTCTCGGCGGTAATATTTGACCACATTCCTGGCGAGTTGGCCTCTACGTCTCCGTGGGACCTTTATATACTTCAATAACGAAATATAACCTATGCTAACCCAACCTATCATCTCGCCGGTAATATTTGACAACATTCCTGGCGAGTTGGCCTCTACGTCTCCGTTTGACCTTCATATACATCAATAACGTTATATAGCCTAACCTAACCCGACCTATCACCTCGGCGGTAATATTTGACCACATTCCTGGCGTGTTGGCTTCTACGTCTCTGTGGGATCCTTATATACATCAATAACGTAATATAAACTAACCTAACTCAACCTATCATCTCGGCGGTAATATTGGGCAACCTTCCTGGCGAGTTGGCCTCTACGTCTCCGTTTGACCTTTATATACATCAATAACGTAATATAACCTAACCTAACCCAACCTAACATCTCGGCGGTAATATTTCACAACATACCTGGCGAGTTGGCCTCTACGTCTCCGTGGGACCTTTATATACTTCAATAACGAAATATAACCTATCCTAACCCAACCTATCATCTCGGCGGTAATATTTGACAACATTCCTGGCGAGTTGGCCTGTACGTCTCCGTGGAACCTTCGTATACATCAATAACGAAATATAACCTAACCTAAACCAACCTATCATATCGGCGGTAATATTTGACAACATACCTGGCGAGTTGGACTCTACGTCTCCGTGGTACCTTTATATACTTCAATAACGAAATATAACCTATCCTAACCCAACCTATCATCTCGGCGGTAATATTTGACAACATTCCTGGCGAGTTGGCCTCTACGTCTCCGTGGAACCTTCGTATACATTAATAACGAAATATAACCTAACCTAAACCAACCTATCATCTCGGCGGTAATATTTGACATCATTCCTGGCGAGATGGCCTCTACGTCTCCGTGGAACCTTTATATACATCAATAACGTAATATAACCTAACCTAACCCAACGTAACATCTCGGCGGTAATATTTGACCACATTCCTGGCGAGTTGGCCTCTACGTCTCCGTGTAACCCTCATATACATCAATAACGTAATATAACGTAACCTAACCCAACCTAACATATCGGCGTTAATATTTGACGACATTCCTGGCTTGTTGGCCTCTGCGTCTCCGTGGGACCTTTATATACATCAATAACATAATATAAGCTAGCCTAAACCAACCTAACATCTCGGCGGTAATATTTGACCACATTCCTGGCGAGTTGGCCTCTACGTCTCCGTGTAACCCTCATATACATCAATAACGTAATATAACGTAACCTAACCCAACCTAACATCTCGGCGTTAATATTTGACGACATTCCTGGCTTGTTGGCCTCTGCGTCTCCGTGGGACCTTTATATACATCAATAACATAATATAAGCTAGCCTAACCCAACCTAACATCTCGCCGGTAATATTTGACAACATACCTGGCGAGTTGGCTTCTCCGTCTCCGTGGGACGTTTATATACATCAATAACGTAATATAACCAAAACTAACCCAACCTAACATTTCGGCGGTAATATTTGACAACATTCCTGGCGAGTTGGCCTCTACGTCTCCGTGTAACCCTCATATACATTAATAACGTAATATAACGTAACCTAACCCAACCTAACATCTCGGCGTTAATATTTGACGACATTCCTGGCTTGTTGGCCTCTGCGTCTCCGTGGGACCTTTATATACATCAATAACATAATATAAGCTAGCCTAACCCAACCTAACATCTCGCCGGTAATATTTGACAACATTCCTGGCGAGTTGGCTTCTCCGTCTCTGTGGGACCTTTATATACATCAATAACGTAATATAAACTAACCTAACCCAACCTAACATCTCGGCGGTAATATTGGACAACATACCTGGCGAGTTGGCCTCTACGTCTCCGTGGAACCTTCGTATACATTAATAACGAAATATAACCTAACCTAAACCAACCTATCATCTCGGCGGTAATATTTGACAACATTCCTGGTGAGTTGGCCTCTATGTCTGCGTGGGACCTTTATATACATCAATACCATAATATAGGCTAGGCTAACCCAACCTACCATCTCGGCGGTAATATTTGACCACATTCCTGACGAGTTGGCTTCTACGTCTCTGTGGGACCTTTATATACATCAATGACGTAATATAACCTAACCTAACCCAACGTAACATCTCGGCGGTAATATTTGACCACATTCCTGGCGAGTTGGCCTCTACGTCTGCGTGGGACCTTTATATACATCAATAACGAAATATAACCTAACCTAAACCAACCTATCATATCGGCGGTAATATTTGACAAACATACCTGGCGTGTTGGCCTCTACGTCCCCGTGGTACCTTTATATACTTCAATAACGAAATATAACCTATCCTAACCCAACCTATCATCTCGGCGGTAATATTTGACAACATTCCTGGCGAGTTGGCCTCTACGTCTCCGTGGAACCTTCGTATACATTAATAACGAAATATAACCTAACCTAAACCAACCTATCGTCTCGGCGGTAATATTTGACAACATTCCTGGTGAGTTGGCCTCTATGTCTGCGTGGGACCTTTATATACATCAATACCATAATATAGGCTAGGCTAACCCAACCTACCATCTCGGCGGTAATATTTGACCACATTCCTGACGAGTTGGCTTCTACGTCTCTGTGGGACCTTTATATACATCAATGACGTAATATAACCTAACCTAACCCAACGTAACATCTCGGCGGTAATATTTGACCACATTCCTGGCGAGTTGGCCTCTACGTCTCCGTGTAACCCTCATATACATCAATAACGTAATATAACGTAACCTAACCCAACCTAACATATCGGCGTTAATATTTGACGACATTCCTGGCTTGTTGGCCTCTGCGTCTCCGTGGGACCTTTATATACATCAATAACATAATATAAGCTAGCCTAACCCAACCTAACATCTCGGCGGTAATATTTGACCACATTCCTGGCGAGTTGGCCTCTACGTCTCCGTGTAACCCTCATATACATCAATAACGTAATATAACGTAACCTAACCCAACCTAACATCTCGGCGTTAATATTTGACGACATTCCTGGCTTGTTGGCCTCTGCGTCTCCGTGGGACCTTTATATACATCAATAACATAATATAAGCTAGCCTAACCCAACCTAACATCTCGCCGGTAATATTTGACAACATACCTGGCGAGTTGGCTTCTCCGTCTCCGTGGGACCTTTATATACATCAATAACGTAATATAACCAAAACTAACCCAACCTAACATTTCGGCGGTAATATTTGACAACATTCCTGGCGAGTTGGCCTCTACGTCTCCGTGTAACCCTCATATACATTAATAACGTAATATAACGTAACCTAACCCAACCTATCATCTCGGCGGTAATATTTGACAACATTCCTGGCGAGTTGGCCTCTACGTCTCCGTTTGACCTTCATATACATCAATAACGTAATATAACCTAACCTAACCCGACCTATCACCTCGGCGGTAATATTTGACGACATTCCTGGCTTGTTGGCCTCTGCGTCTCCGTGGGACCTTTATATACATCAATAACATAAAATAAGCTAGCCTAACCCAACCTAACATCTCGCCGGTAATATTTGACAACATTCCTGGCGAGTTGGCTTCTCCGTCTCTGTGGGACCTTTATATACATCAATAACGTAATATAAACTAACCTAAACCAACCTAACATCTCGGCGGTAATATTGGACAACATACCTGGCGAGTTGGCCTCTATGTCTCCGTGGGACCTTTATATAATTCAATAACGAATTATAACATATGCTAACCCAACCTATCATCTCGGCGGAAATATTTGACAACATTCCTGGCAAGTTGGCCTCTACGTCTCCGTGGAACCTTCGTATACATCAATAACGAAATATAACCTAACCTAACCCAACCTATCGTCTCGGCGGTAATATTTGACCACATTCCTGGCGAGTTGGCCTCTACGTCTCCGTGGGACCTTTATATACTTCAATAACGAAATATAACCTATGCTAACCCAACCTATCATCTCGCCGGTAATATTTGACAACATTCCTGGCGAGTTGGCCTCTACGTCTCCGTTTGACCTTCATATACATCAATAACGTTATATAGCCTAACCTAACCCGACCTATCACCTCGGCGGTAATATTTGACCACATTCCTGGCGTGTTGGCTTCTACGTCTCTGTGGGATCCTTATATACATCAATAACGTAATATAAACTAACCTAACTCAACCTATCATCTCGGCGGTAATATTGGGCAACCTTCCTGGCGAGTTGGCCTCTACGTCTCCGTTTGACCTTTATATACATCAATAACGTAATATAACCTAACCTAACCCAACCTAACATCTCGGCGGTAATATTTCACAACATACCTGGCGAGTTGGCCTCTACGTCTCCGTGGGACCTTTATATACTTCAATAACGAAATATAACCTATCCTAACCCAACCTATCATCTCGGCGGTAATATTTGACAACATTCCTGGCGAGTTGGCCTGTACGTCTCCGTGGAACCTTCGTATACATCAATAACGAAATATAACCTAACCTAAACCAACCTATCATATCGGCGGTAATATTTGACAACATACCTGGCGAGTTGGACTCTACGTCTCCGTGGTACCTTTATATACTTCAATAACGAAATATAACCTATCCTAACCCAACCTATCATCTCGGCGGTAATATTTGACAACATTCCTGGCGAGTTGGCCTCTACGTCTCCGTGGAACCTTCGTATACATTAATAACGAAATATAACCTAACCTAAACCAACCTATCATCTCGGCGGTAATATTTGACATCATTCCTGGCGAGATGGCCTCTACGTCTCCGTGGAACCTTTATATACATCAATAACGTAATATAACCTAACCTAACCCAACGTAACATCTCGGCGGTAATATTTGACCACATTCCTGGCGAGTTGGCCTCTACGTCTCCGTGTAACCCTCATATACATCAATAACGTAATATAACGTAACCTAACCCAACCTAACATATCGGCGTTAATATTTGACGACATTCCTGGCTTGTTGGCCTCTGCGTCTCCGTGGGACCTTTATATACATCAATAACATAATATAAGCTAGCCTAAACCAACCTAACATCTCGGCGGTAATATTTGACCACATTCCTGGCGAGTTGGCCTCTACGTCTCCGTGTAACCCTCATATACATCAATAACGTAATATAACGTAACCTAACCCAACCTAACATCTCGGCGTTAATATTTGACGACATTCCTGGCTTGTTGGCCTCTGCGTCTCCGTGGGACCTTTATATACATCAATAACATAATATAAGCTAGCCTAACCCAACCTAACATCTCGCCGGTAATATTTGACAACATACCTGGCGAGTTGGCTTCTCCGTCTCCGTGGGACGTTTATATACATCAATAACGTAATATAACCAAAACTAACCCAACCTAACATTTCGGCGGTAATATTTGACAACATTCCTGGCGAGTTGGCCTCTACGTCTCCGTGTAACCCTCATATACATTAATAACGTAATATAACGTAACCTAACCCAACCTAACATCTCGGCGTTAATATTTGACGACATTCCTGGCTTGTTGGCCTCTGCGTCTCCGTGGGACCTTTATATACATCAATAACATAATATAAGCTAGCCTAACCCAACCTAACATCTCGCCGGTAATATTTGACAACATTCCTGGCGAGTTGGCTTCTCCGTCTCTGTGGGACCTTTATATACATCAATAACGTAATATAAACTAACCTAACCCAACCTAACATCTCGGCGGTAATATTGGACAACATACCTGGCGAGTTGGCCTCTACGTCTCCGTGGAACCTTCGTATACATTAATAACGAAATATAACCTAACCTAAACCAACCTATCATCTCGGCGGTAATATTTGACAACATTCCTGGTGAGTTGGCCTCTATGTCTGCGTGGGACCTTTATATACATCAATACCATAATATAGGCTAGGCTAACCCAACCTACCATCTCGGCGGTAATATTTGACCACATTCCTGACGAGTTGGCTTCTACGTCTCTGTGGGACCTTTATATACATCAATGACGTAATATAACCTAACCTAACCCAACGTAACATCTCGGCGGTAATATTTGACCACATTCCTGGCGAGTTGGCCTCTACGTCTGCGTGGGACCTTTATATACATCAATAACGAAATATAACCTAACCTAAACCAACCTATCATATCGGCGGTAATATTTGACAAACATACCTGGCGTGTTGGCCTCTACGTCCCCGTGGTACCTTTATATACTTCAATAACGAAATATAACCTATCCTAACCCAACCTATCATCTCGGCGGTAATATTTGACAACATTCCTGGCGAGTTGGCCTCTACGTCTCCGTGGAACCTTCGTATACATTAATAACGAAATATAACCTAACCTAAACCAACCTATCGTCTCGGCGGTAATATTTGACAACATTCCTGGTGAGTTGGCCTCTATGTCTGCGTGGGACCTTTATATACATCAATACCATAATATAGGCTAGGCTAACCCAACCTACCGTCTCGGCGGTAATATTTGACCACATTCCTGACGAGTTGGCTTCTACGTCTCTGTGGGACCTTTATATACATCAATGACGTAATATAACCTAACCTAACCCAACGTAACATCTCGGCGGTAATATTTGACCACATTCCTGGCGAGTTGGCCTCTACGTCTCCGTGTAACCCTCATATACATCAATAACGTAATATAACGTAACCTAACCCAACCTAACATATCGGCGTTAATATTTGACGACATTCCTGGCTTGTTGGCCTCTGCGTCTCCGTGGGACCTTTATATACATCAATAACATAATATAAGCTAGCCTAACCCAACCTAACATCTCGGCGGTAATATTTGACCACATTCCTGGCGAGTTGGCCTCTACGTCTCCGTGTAACCCTCATATACATCAATAACGTAATATAACGTAACCTAACCCAACCTAACATCTCGGCGTTAATATTTGACGACATTCCTGGCTTGTTGGCCTCTGCGTCTCCGTGGGACCTTTATATACATCAATAACATAATATAAGCTAGCCTAACCCAACCTAACATCTCGCCGGTAATATTTGACAACATACCTGGCGAGTTGGCTTCTCCGTCTCCGTGGGACCTTTATATACATCAATAACGTAATATAACCAAAACTAACCCAACCTAACATTTCGGCGGTAATATTTGACAACATTCCTGGCGAGTTGGCCTCTACGTCTCCGTGTAACCCTCATATACATTAATAACGTAATATAACGTAACCTAACCCAACCTATCATCTCGGCGGTAATATTTGACAACATTCCTGGCGAGTTGGCCTCTACGTCTCCGTTTGACCTTCATATACATCAATAACGTAATATAACCTAACCTAACCCGACCTATCACCTCGGCGGTAATATTTGACCACATTCCTGGCGAGTTGGCTTCTACGTCTCCGTGGGACCTTTATATACATCAATAACATAATATAAGCTAGGCTAACCCAACCTAACATCTCGGCGGTAATATTGGACAACATACCTGGCGAGTTGGCCTCTATGTCTCCGTGGGACCTTTATATAATTCAATAACGAATTATAACCTATGCTAACCCAACCTATCATCTCGGCGGTAATATTTGACAACATTCCTGGCAAGTTGGCCTCTACGTCTCCGTGGAACCTTCGTATACATCAATAACGAAATATAACCTAACCTAACCCAACCTATCGTCTCGGCGGTAATATTTGACCACATTCCCGGCGAGTTGGCCTCTACGTCTCCGTGGGACCTTTATATACTTCAATAACGAAATATAACCTATGCTAACCCAACCTATCATCTCGCCGGTGATATTTGACAACATTCCTGGCTAGTTGGCCTCTACGTCTCCGTTTGACCTTCATATACATCAATAACGTTATATAGCCTAACCTAACCCGACCTATCACCTCAGCGGTAATATTTGACCACATTCCTGGCGTGTTGGCTTCTACGTCTCTGTGGGACCCTTATATACATCAATAACGTAATATAAACTAACCTAACTCAACCTATCATTTCGGCGGTAATATTGGGCAACCTTCCTGGCGACTTGGCCTCTACGTCTCCGTTTGACCTTTATATACATCAATAACGTAATATAACCTAACCTAACCCAACCTAACATCTCGGCGGTAATATTTCACAACATACCTGGCGAGTTGGCCTCTACGTCTCCGTGGGACCTTTATATACTTCAATAACGAAATATAACCTATCCTAACCCAACCTATCATCTCGGCGGTAATATTTGACAACATTCCTGGCGAGTTGGCCTGTACGTCTCCGTGGAACCTTCGTATACATCAATAACGAAATATAACCTAACCTAAACCAACCTATCATCTCGGCGGTAATATTTGACAACATTCCTGGCGAGTTGGCCTCTACGTCTCCGTGGAACCTTCGTATACATTAATAACGATATATAACCTAACCTAAACCAACCTATCATCTCGGCGGTAATATTTGACATCATTCCTGGCGAGATGGCCTCTACGTCTCCGTGGAACCTTTATATACATCAATAACGTAATATAACCTAACCTAACCCAACGTAACATCTCGGCGGTAATATTTGACCACATTCCTGGCGAGTTGGCCTCTACGTCTCCGTGTAACCCTCATATACATCAATAACGTAATATAACGTAACCTAACCCAACCTAACATCTCGGCGTTAATATTTGACGACATTCCTGGCTTGTTGGCCTCTGTGTTTCCGTGGGACCTTTATATACATCAATAACATAATATAAACTAGGCTAACCCAACCTAACATCTCGCCGGTAATATTTGACAACATTCCTGGCGAGTTGGCTTCTCCGTTTCCGTGGGACGTTTATATTCATCAATAACGTAATATAACCAAAACAAACCCAACCTAACATTTCGGCGGTAATATTTGACAACATTCCTGGCGAGTTGGCCTCTACGTCTCCGTGTAACCCTCATATACATCAATAACGTAATATAACGTAACCTAACCCAACCTAACATCTCGGCGTTAATATTTGACGACATTCCTGGCTTGTTGGCCTCTGCGTCTCCGTGGGACCTTTATATACATCAATAACATAATATAAGCTAGCCTAACCCAACCTAACATCTCGCCGGTAATATTTGACAACATTCCTGGCGAGTTGGCTTCTCCGTCTCTGTGGGACCTTTATATACATCAATAACGTAATATAAACTAACCTAACCCAACCTAACATTTCGGCGGTAATATTTGACAACATTCCTGGCGAGTTGGCCTCTACGTCTCCGTGTAACCCTCATATACATTAATAACGTAATATAACGTAACCTAACCCAACCTATCATCTCGGCGGTAATATTTGACAACATTCCTGGCGAGTTGGCCTCTACGTCTCCGTTTGACCTTCATATACATCAATAACGTAATATAACCTAACCTAACCCGACCTATCACCTCGGCGGTAATATTTGACCACATTCCTGGCGAGTTGGCTTCTACGTCTCCGTGGGACCTTTATATACATCAATAACATAATATAAGCTAGGCTAACCCAACCTAACATCTCGGCGGTAATATTGGACAACATACCTGGCGAGTTGGCCTCTATGTCTCCGTGGGACCTTTATATAATTCAATAACGAATTATAACCTATGCTAACCCAACCTATCATCTCGGCGGTAATATTTGACAACATTCCTGGCAAGTTGGCCTCTACGTCTCCGTGGAACCTTCGTATACATCAATAACGAAATATAACCTAACCTAACCCAACCTATCGTCTCGGCGGTAATATTTGACCACATTCCCGGCGAGTTGGCCTCTACGTCTCCGTGGGACCTTTATATACTTCAATAACGAAATATAACCTATGCTAACCCAACCTATCATCTCGCCGGTGATATTTGACAACATTCCTGGCGAGTTGGCCTCTACGTCTCCGTTTGACCTTCATATACATCAATAACGTTATATAGCCTAACCTAACCCGACCTATCACCTCGGCGGTAATATTTGACCACATTCCTGGCGTGTTGGCTTCTACGTCTCTGTGGGACCCTTATATACATCAATAACGTAATATAAACTAACCTAACTCAACCTATCATCTCGGCGGTAATATTGGGCAACCTTCCTGGCGACTTGGCCTCTACGTCTCCGTTTGACCTTTATATACATCAATAACGTAATATAACCTAACCTAACCCAACCTAACATCTCGGCGGTAATATTTCACAACATACCTGGCGAGTTGGCCTCTACGTCTCCGTGGGACCTTTATATACTTCAATAACGAAATATAACCTATCCTAACCCAACCTATCATCTCGGCGGTAATATTTGACAACATTCCTGGCGAGTTGGCCTGTACGTCTCCGTGGAACCTTCGTATACATCAATAACGAAATATAACCTAACCTAAACCAACCTATCATCTCGGCGGTAATATTTGACAACATTCCTGGCGAGTTGGCCTCTACGTCTCCGTGGAACCTTCGTATACATTAATAACGATATATAACCTAACCTAAACCAACCTATCATCTCGGCGGTAATATTTGACATCATTCCTGGCGAGATGGCCTCTACGTCTCCGTGGAACCTTTATATACATCAATAACGTAATATAACCTAACCTAACCCAACGTAACATCTCGGCGGTAATATTTGACCACATTCCTGGCGAGTTGGCCTCTACGTCTCCGTGTAACCCTCATATACATCAATAACGTAATATAACGTAACCTAACCCAACCTAACATCTCGGCGTTAATATTTGACGACATTCCTGGCTTGTTGGCCTCTGTGTTTCCGTGGGACCTTTATATACATCAATAACATAATATAAACTAGGCTAACCCAACCTAACATCTCGCCGGTAATATTTGACAACATTCCTGGCGAGTTGGCTTCTCCGTTTCCGTGGGACGTTTATATACATCAATAACGTAATATAACCAAAACAAACCCAACCTAACATTTCGGCGGTAATATTTGACAACATTCCTGGCGAGTTGGCCTCTACGTCTCCGTGTAACCCTCATATACATCAATAACGTAATATAACGTAACCTAACCCAACCTAACATCTCGGCGTTAATATTTGACGACATTCCTGGCTTGTTGGCCTCTGCGTCTCCGTGGGACCTTTATATACATCAATAACATAATATAAGCTAGCCTAACCCAACCTAACATCTCGCCGGTAATATTTGACAACATTCCTGGCGAGTTGGCTTCTCCGTCTCTGTGGGACCTTTATATACATCAATAACGTAATATAAACTAACCTAACCCAACCTAACATCTCGGCGGTAATATTGGACAACATACCTGGCGAGTTGGCCTCTACGTCTCCGTGGAACCTTCGTATACATTAATAACGAAATATAACCTAACCTAAACCAACCTATCATCTCGGCGTTAATATTTGACAACATTCCTGGTGAGTTGGCCTCTATGTCTGCGTGGGACCTTTATATACATCAATACCATAATATAGGCTAGGCTAACCCAACCTACCATCTCGGCGGTAATATTTGACCACATTCCTGACGAGTTGGCTTCTACGTCTCTGTGGGACCTTTATATACATCAATGACGTAATATAACCTAACCTAACCCAACGTAACATCTCGGCGGTAATATTTGACCACATTCCTGGCGAGTTGGCCTCTACGTCTCCGTGTAACCCTCATATACATCAATAACGTAATATAACGTAACCTAACCCAACGTAACATCTCGGCGTTAATATTTGACCACATTCCTGGCTTGCTGGCCTCTACGTCTCCGTGGGACCTTTATATACATCAATAACGTAATATAACCTAACCTAACCCAACGTAACATCTCGGCAGTAATATTTGACCACATTCCTGGCGAGTTGGCCTCTACGTCTCCGTGTAACCCTCATATACATCAATAACGTAATATAACGTAACCTAACCCAACCTAACATCTCGGCGTTAATATTTGACGACATTCCTGGCTTGTTGGCCTCTGCGTCTCCGTGGGACCTTTATATACATCAATAACATAATATAAGCTAGCCTAACCCAACCTAACATCTCGGCGGTAATATTTGACCACATTCCTGGCGAGTTGGCCTCTACGTCTCCGTGTAACCCTCATATACATCAATAACGTAATATAACGTAACCTAACCCAACCTAACATCTCGGCGTTAATATTTGACGACATTCCTGGCTTGTTGGCCTCTGCGTCTCCGTGGGACCTTTATATACATCAATAACATAATATAAGCTAGCCTAACCCAACCTAACATCTCGCCGGTAATATTTGACAACATTCCTGGCGAGTTGGCTTCTCCGTCTCCGTGGGACCTTTATATACATCAATAACGTAATATAACCAAAACTAACCCAACCTAACATTTCGGCGGTAATATTTGACAACATTCCTGGCGAGTTGGCCTCTACGTCTCCGTGTAACCCTCATATACATTAATGACGTAATATAACGTAACCTAACCCAACCTATCATCTCGGCGGTAATATTTGACAACATTCCTGGCGAGTTGGCCTCTACGTCTCCGTTTGACCTTCATATACATCAATAACGTAATATAACCTAACCTAACCCGACCTATCACCTCGGCGGTAATATTTGACCACATTCCTGGCGAGTTGGCTTCTACGTCTCCGTGGGACCTTTATATACATCAATAACATAATATAGGCTAGGCTAACCCAACCTAACATCTCGGCGGTAATATTTGACTACATACCTGGCGAGTTGGCCTCTACGTCTCCGTGGGACCTTTATATACTTCAATAACGAAATATAACCTATCCTAACCCAACGTAACATCTCGGCGGTAATATTTGACAACATTCCTGGCGAGTTGGCTTCTACGTCTCGGTGGGACCTTTATATACATCAATAAAGTAATATAAACAAACCTAACCCAACCTATCAACTCGGCGGTAATATTTGACAACATTCCTGGCGAGTTGGCCTCTACGTCTCCGTGGAACCTTCGTATACATCAATAACCAAATATAACCTAACCTAAACCAACCTATCATCTCGGCGGTAATATTTGACAACATTCCTGGTGAGTTGGCCTCTATGTCTGCGTGGGACCTTTATATACATCAATACCATAATATAGGCTAGGCTAACCCAACCTACCATCTCGGCGGTAATATTTGACCACATTCCTGACGAGTTGGCTTCTACGTCTCTGTGGGACCTTTATATACATCAATGACGTAATATAACCTAACCTAACCCAACGTAACATCTCGGCGGTAATATTTGACCACATTCCTGGCGAGTTGGCCTCTACGTCTCCGTGTAACCCTCATATACATCAATAACGTAATATAACGTAACCTAACCCAACCTAACATCTCGGCGTTAATATTTGACGACATTCCTGGCTTGTTGGCCTCTGCGTCTCCGTGAGACCTTTATATACATCAATAACATAATATAAGCTAGCCTAACCCAACCTAACATCTCGGCGGTAATATTTGACCACATTCCTGGCGAGTTGGCCTCTACGTCTCCGTGTAACCCTCATATACATCAATAACGTAATATAACGTAACCTAACCCAACCTAACATCTCGGCGTTAATATTTGACGACATTCCTGGCTTGTTGGCCTCTGCGTCTCCGTGGGACCTTTATATACATCAATAACATAATATAAGCTAGCCTAACCCAACCTAACATCTCGCCGGTAATATTTGACAACATTCCTGGCGAGTTGGCTTCTCCGTCTCTGTGGGACCTTTATATACATCAATAACGTAATATAAACTAACCTAACCCAACCTAACATCTCGGCGGTAATATTGGACAACATACCTGGCGAGTTGGCCTCTATGTCTCCGTGGGACCTTTATATAATTCAATAACGAATTATAACATATGCTAACCCAACCTATCATCTCGGCGGAAATATTTGACAACATTCCTGGCAAGTTGGCCTCTACGTCTCCGTGGAACCTTCGTATACATCAATAACGAAATATAACCTAACCTAACCCAACCTATCGTCTCGGCGGTAATATTTGACCACATTCCTGGCGAGTTGGCCTCTACGTCTCCGTGGGACCTTTATATACTTCAATAACGAAATATAACCTATGCTAACCCAACCTATCATCTCGCCGGTAATATTTGACAACATTCCTGGCGAGTTGGCCTCTACGTCTCCGTTTGACCTTCATATACATCAATAACGTTATATAGCCT
>CAXAJV010001110.1:69200-141200 GCA_963969225.1 Xylocopa violacea | reverse complement strand
GGTTATGTTAGGTTATATTGCGTTATAGACGTATATAATGTTCCCACCGAGAATTGGCGCCGACCCGCCAGGAATGTTGTGAAATACTGCATCCGAGATGTTAGGTTCCCTTAGGTTAGGGTATGTAACGTTATAGACGTATATAATGTCCCCACCGAGAAGTACGGGCCGACACGACCGGGATTTTGTAAAACATTACCAGCGAGGGTCTAGATGGGTTAGGTTAGGTTATATTACGATATAGACGTATATAATGTGCCCACCGAGAAGTAGGGTCCGACCCGCCAGGAATGTTGGAAAATACTACATCCGAGATGTTAGGTTGCCTTAGGTTAGGATATATAAAATTATAGACGTATAAAATGTCCCCACGGAAAAGTACGGCCCTACATGACCGGAATTTTGTAAAACATTACCAGCGAGGGTCTTGATGGGTGAGGTTAGGTTATAGTACGATATAGACGTATATAATGTGCCTACCGAGAAGTAGGGTCCGACCCGCCAGGAATGTTGGAACATACAACATCCGAGATGTTGAGTTGCCTTTGGTTAGGATATATAACGTTATAGACGTATATAATGTCCGCACCGAGACGTACGAGACGACACGACCGGGATTCTGTAAAACATTCCCAGCTAGGGGCTAGATGGGTTATGTTAGGTATATTGCGTTATAGACGTATATAATGTTCCCACCGAGAATTGGCGCCGACCCGCCAGGAATGTTGTGAAATACTGCATCGGAGATGCTAGGTTCCCTTAGGTTAGGGTATGTAACGTTATAGACGTATATAATGTCCCCACCGAGAAGTACGGGCCGACACGGACCGGGATTTTGTAAAACATTACCAGCGAGGGTCTAGATGGGTTAGGTTAGGTTATATTACGTTATAGACGTATATAATGTGCCCACCGAGAAGTAGGGGCCGACCCGACAAGGAATGTTGGAAAATACTACATTCAAGATGTTATGTTGCCTTAGGTTAGATATATAAAATTATAGACGAATATAATGTCCCCACGGAAAGGTACGGTCCGACACGACCGAGATTTTGTAAAACATTGACAGCGAGGGTCTAGATGGGTTAGGTTAGGTTACATTACGATATAGACGTATATAATGTGCCCACCGAGAAGTAGGGTCCGACCCGCCAGGAATGTTGGAAAATACTACATCCGAGATGTTAGGTTGCCTTAGGTTAGGATATATAACGATATAGACGTATATAATGTCCCCACGGAGAAGTACGGGCCGACACGACCGGGATTTTGTAAAACATTAACAGCGAGGGTCTAGATGGGTTAGGTTAGGTTATATTACGATATAGAAGTATATAATGTGCCCACCGAGAAGTAGGGTCCGACCCGACAAGATTGTTGGAAAATACTACATCCGAGAGGTTAAGTTGCCTTAGGTTAGGATATATAACGTTATAGACGTATATAATGTCCGCACCGAGACGTACGGGACGACACGACCGGGATTCTGTAAAACATTCCCAGCTAGGGCTAGATGGATTAGGTTAGGTTATATTACGTTATAGACGTATATAATGTTCCCACCGAGAATTGGCGCCGACCCGCCAGGAATGTTGTGAAATACTGCATCCGAGATGTTAGGTTCCCTTAGGTTAGGGTATGTAACGTTATAGACGTATATAATGTCCCCACCGAGAAGTACGGGCCGACACGACCGGGATTCTGTAAAACATTAACAGCGAGGGTCTATATGGGTTATGTTAGGTTATACTACGTTTTAGACGTAAATAATGTTCCCACCGAGAAGTGGGGCCGACCCGCCAGGAATGTTGTGAAATACTACATTCGAGATGTTATGTTGCCTTAGGTTAGGATATATAAAATTATAGACGTATATAATGTCCCCACGGAAAGGTACGGGCCGACACGACCGAGATTTTGTAAAACATTAACAGCGAGGGTCTAGATGGGTTAGATTAGGTTACATTACGATATAGACGTATATAATGTGCCCACCGAGAAGTAGGGTCCGACCCGCCAGGAATGTTGGAAAATACTACATCCGAGATGTTAGGTTGCCTTAGGTTAGGATATATAACGTTATAGACGTCTATAATGTCCCCACCGAGACGTACGGGACGACACGACCGGGATTCTGTAAAACATTCCCAGCTAGGGGCTAGATGGATTAGGTTAGGTTATATTACGATATAGACGTATATAATGTGCCCACCTAGAAGTAGGGGCCGACCCGCCAGGAATGTTGGAAAATACTACATTCGAGATGTTATGTTGCCTTAGGTTAGGATATATAAAATTATAGACGTATATAATGTCCCCACGGAAATGTACGGGCCGACACGACCGGGATTTTGTAAAACATTAACAGCGAGGGTCTAGATGGGTTAGGTTAGGTTATATTACGATATAGAAGTATATAATGTGCCCACCGAGAAGTAGGGTCCGACCCGACAAGACTGTTGGAAAATACTACATCCGAGAGGTTAAGTTGCCTTAAGTTAGGATATATAACGTTATAGACGTATATAATGTCCGCACCGAGACGTACGGGACGACACGACCGGGATTCTGTAAAACATTCCCAGCTAGGGCTAGATGGATTAGGTTAGGTTATATTACGTTATAGACGTATATAATGTTCCCACCGAGAATTGGCGCCGACCCGCCAGGAATGTTGTGAAATACTGCATCCGAGATGTTAGGTTCCCTTAGGTTAGGGTATGTAACGTTATAGACGTATATAATGTCCCCACCGAGAAGTACGGGCCGACACGACCGGGATTTTGTAAAACATTACCAGCGAGGGTCTAGATGGGTTAGGTTAGGTTATATTACGATATAGACGTATATACGGTGCCCACCGAGAAGTAGGGTCCGACCCGCCAGGAATGTTGGAAAATACTACATCCGAGATGTTAGGTTCCCTTAGGTTAGGATATATAAAATTATAGACGTATAAAATGTCCCCACGGAAAAGTACGGGCCTACATGACCGGGATTTTGTAAAACATTACCAGCGAGGGTCTAGATGGGTTAAGTTAGGTTATAGTATGATATAGACGTATATAATGTGCCCACCGAGAAGTAGGGTCCGACCCGAGGAGACTGTTGGAAAATACTACATCCGAGAGGTTAAGTTGCCTTAGGTTAGGATATATAACGTTATAGACGTATATAATGTCCGCACCGAGACGTACGGGACGACACGACCGGGATTCTGTAAAACATTTCCAGCTAGGGTCTAGATGGGTTAGGTTAGGTTATATTACGATATAGACGTATATAATGTGCCCAACGAGAAGTAGGGTCTGACCCGCCAGGAATGTTGGAAAATACTACATTCGAGATGTTAAGTTGCCTTTGGTTAGGATATATAACGTTATAGACGTATATAATGTTCCCACCGAGAAGTACGGGCCGACACGACCGGGATTTTGTAAAACATTACCAGCGAGGGTCTAGATGGGTTAGGTTAGGTTGTATTACGGTATAGACGTATATAATGTTCCCACCGAGAAGTGGGCCCGACCCGCCAGGAATGTTGTGAAATACTACATTCGAGATGTTAGGTTGCCTTAGGTTAGGATATATGACTTGATAGACGTATATAATGTCCGGCTTCGAGACGTACGGGAAGACACCAACGGGATTCTGTGAAACATTACCAGCGAGGGTGTAGGTGGCATAGGTTAGGTTATATTACGTTACAGACGTATATCATGTGCCCACCGAGAAGTAGGGGCCGACCCGCCAGGAATGTAGGAAAATACTACATTCGAGATGTTAGGTTCCCTTATGTTAGGATATATAAAATTATAGACGTATAAAATGTCCCCACGGAAAATACGGGCCTACATGACCGGGATGTTGTAAAACATTACCAGCGAGGGTCTAGATGGGTTAGGTTAGGTTATAGTACGATATAGACGTATATAATGTGCCTACCGAGAAGTAGGGTCCGACCCGCCAGGAATGTTGGAAAATACAACATCCGAGATGTTAAGTTGCCTTTGGTTAGGATATATAACGTTATAGACGTATATAATGTCCGCACCGAGACGTACGAGACGACACGACCGGGATTCTGTAAAACATTACCAGCGAGGGTCTAGATAGGTTAGGTTAGGTTATATTACGATATAGACGTATATAATGTTCCCACCGAGAAGTGGGGCCGACCAGCCAGAAATGTTGTGAAATACTACATCCGAGATGTTAGGTTCCCTTAGGTTAGGATATATAACGTTATAGACGTATATAATGTCCCCACGGAAAAGTACGGGCCTACATTACCGGGATTTTGTAAAACATTACCAGCGAGGGTCTAGATGGGTTAGGTTAGGTTATAGTACGATATAGACGTATATAATGTGCCTACCGAGAAGTAGGGTCCGACCCGCCAGGAATGTTGGAAAATACAACAGCCGAGATGTTAAGTTGCCTTTGGTTAGGATATATAACGTTATAGACGTATATAATGTCCGCACCGAGACGTACGAGACGACACGACCGGGATTCTGTAAAACATTCCCAGCTAGGGGCTAGATGGGTTATGTTAGGTTATATTGCGTTATAGACGTATATAATGTTCCCACCGAGAATTGGCGCCGACCCGCCAGGAATGTTGTGAAATACTGCATCCGAGATGTTAGGTTCCCTTAGGTTAGGGTATGTAACGTTATAGACGTATATAATGTCCCCACCGAGAAGTACGGGCCGACACGACCGGGATTTTGTAAAACATTACCAGCGAGGGTCTAGATAGGTTAGGTTAGGTTATATTACGATATAGACGTATATAATGTTCCCACCGAGAAGTGGGGCCGACCAGCCAGAAATGATGTGAAATACTACATCCGAGATGTTAGGTTCCCTTAGGTTAGGATATATAACGTTATAGACGTATATAATGTCCCCACGGAAAAGTACGGGCCTACATTACCGGGATTTTGTAAAACATTACCAGCGAGGGTCTAGATGGGTTAGGTTAGGTTATAGTACGATATAGACGTATATAATGTGCCTACCGAGAAGTAGGGTCCGACCCGCCAGGAATGTTGGAAAATACAACAGCCGAGATGTTAAGTTGCCTTTGGTTAGGATATATAACGTTATAGACGTATATAATGTCCGCACCGAGACGTACGAGACGACACGACCGGGATTCTGTAAAACATTCCCAGCTAGGGGCTAGATGGGTTATGTTAGGTTATATTGCGTTATAGACGTATATAATGTTCCCACCGAGAATTGGCGCCGACCCGCCAGGAATGTTGTGAAATACTGCATCCGAGATGTTAGGTTCCCTTAGGTTAGGGTATGTAACGTTATAGACGTATATAATGTCCCCACCGAGAAGTACGGGCCGACACGACCGGGATTTTGTAAAACATTACCAGCGAGGGTCTAGATGGGTTAGGTTAGGTTATATTACGATATAGACGTATATAATGTGCCCACCGAGAAGTAGGGTCCGACCCGCCAGGAATGTTGGAAAATACTACATCCGAGATGTTAGGTTGCCTTAGGTTAGGATATATAAAATTATAGACGTATAAAATGTCCCCACGGAAAAGTACGGCCCTACATGACCGGAATTTTGTAAAACATTACCAGCGAGGGTCTTGATGGGTGAGGTTAGGTTATAGTACGATATAGACGTATATAATGTGCCTACCGAGAAGTAGGGTCCGACCCGCCAGGAATGTTGGAACATACAACATCCGAGATGTTGAGTTGCCTTTGGTTAGGATATATAACGTTATAGACGTATATAATGTCCGCACCGAGACGTACGAGACGACACGACCGGGATTCTGTAAAACATTCCCAGCTAGGGGCTAGATGGGTTATGTTAGGTTATATTGCGTTATAGACGTATATAATGTTCCCACCGAGAATTGGCGCCGACCCGCCAGGAATGTTGTGAAATACTGCATCGGAGATGCTAGGTTCCCTTAGGTTAGGGTATGTAACGTTATAGACGTATATAATGTCCCCACCGAGAAGTACGGGCCGACACGACCGGGATTTTGTAAAACATTACCAGCGAGGGTCTAGATGGGTTAGGTTAGGTTATATTACGTTATAGACGTATATAATGTGCCCACCGAGAAGTAGGGGCCGACCCGACAAGGAATGTTGGAAAATACTACATTCAAGATGTTATGTTGCCTTAGGTTAGGATATATAAAATTATAGACGAATATAATGTCCCCACGGAAAGGTACGGTCCGACACGACCGAGATTTTGTAAAACATTGACAGCGAGGGTCTAGATGGGTTAGGTTAGGTTACATTACGATATAGACGTATATAATGTGCCCACCGAGAAGTAGGGTCCGACCCGCCAGGAATGTTGGAAAATACTACATCCGAGATGTTAGGTTGCCTTAGGTTAGGATATATAACGATATAGACGTATATAATGTCCCCACGGAGAAGTACGGGCCGACACGACCGGGATTTTGTAAAACATTAACAGCGAGGGTCTAGATGGGTTAGGTTAGGTTATATTACGATATAGAAGTATATAATGTGCCCACCGAGAAGTAGGGTCCGACCCGACAAGATTGTTGGAAAATACTACATCCGAGAGGTTAAGTTGCCTTAGGTTAGGATATATAACGTTATAGACGTATATAATGTCCGCACCGAGACGTACGGGACGACACGACCGGGATTCTGTAAAACATTCCCAGCTAGGGGCTAGATGGGTTAGGTTAGGTTATATTCCGTTATAGACGTAAATAATGTTCCCACCGAGAAGTGGGGCAGACCCGCCAGGAATGTTGTGAAATACTACATTCGAGATGTTAGGTTGCCTTTGGTTAGGATATATAACGTTATAGACGTATATAATGTCCGCACCGAGACGTACGGGACGACACGACCGGGATTCTGTAAAACATTAACAGCGAGGGTCTATATGGGTTATGTTAGGTTATACTACGTTTTAGACGTAAATAATGTTCCCACCGAGAAGTGGGGCCGACCCGCCAGGAATGTTGTGAAATACTACATTCGAGATGTTATGTTGCCTTAGGTTAGGATATATAAAATTATAGACGTATATAATGTCCCCACGGAAAGGTACGGGCCGACACGACCGAGATTTTGTAAAACATTAACAGCGAGGGTCTAGATGGGTTAGATTAGGTTACATTACGATATAGACGTATATAATGTGCCCACCGAGAAGTAGGGTCCGACCCGCCAGGAATGTTGGAAAATACTACATCCGAGATGTTAGGTTGCCTTAGGTTAGGATATATAACGTTATAGACGTCTATAATGTCCCCACCGAGACGTACGGGACGACACGACCGGGATTCTGTAAAACATTCCCAGCTAGGGGCTAGATGGATTAGGTTAGGTTATATTACGATATAGACGTATATAATGTGCCCACCTAGAAGTAGGGGCCGACCCGCCAGGAATGTTGGAAAATACTACATTCGAGATGTTATGTTGCCTTAGGTTAGGATATATAAAATTATAGACGTATATAATGTCCCCACGGAAATGTACGGGCCGACACGACCGGGATTTTGTAAAACATTAACAGCGAGGGTCTAGATGGGTTAGGTTAGGTTATATTACGATATAGAAGTATATAATGTGCCCACCGAGAAGTAGGGTCCGACCCGAGGAGACTGTTGGAAAATACTACATCCGAGAGGTTAAGTTGCCTTAGGTTAGGATATATAACGTTATAGACGTATATAATGTCCGCACCGAGACATACGGGACGACACGACCGGGATTCTGTAAAACATTTCCAGCTAGGGTCTAGATGGGTTAGGTTAGGTTATATTACGATATAGACGTATATAATGTGCCCAACGAGAAGTAGGGTCTGACCCGCCAGGAATGATGGAAAATACTACATTCGAGATGTTAAGTTGCCTTTGGTTAGGATATATAACGTTATAGACGTATATAATGTTCCCACCGAGAAGTACGGGCCGACACGACCGGGATTTTGTAAAACATTACCAGCGAGGGTCTAGATGGGTTAGGTTAGGTTGTATTACGGTATAGACGTATATAATGTTCCCACCGAGAAGTGGGCCCGACCCGCCAGGAATGTTGTGAAATACTACATTCGAGATGTTAGGTTGCCTTAGGTTAGGATATATGACTTGATAGACGTATATAATGTCCGGCTTCGAGACGTACGGGAAGACACCAACGGGATTCTGTGAAACATTACCAGCGAGGGTGTAGGTGGCTTAGGTTAGGTTATATTACGTTACAGACGTATATCATGTGCCCACCGAGAAGTAGGGGCCGACCCGCCAGGAATGTAGGAAAATACTACATTCGAGATGTTAGGTTCCATTATGTTAGGATATATAAAATTATAGACGTATAAAATGTCCCCACGGAAAATACGGGCCTACATGACCGGGATGTTGTAAAACATTACCAGCGAGGGTCTAGATGGGTTAGGTTAGGTTATAGTACGATATAGACGTATATAATGTGCCTACCGAGAAGTAGGGTCCGACCCGCCAGGAATGTTGGAAAATACAACATCCGAGATGTTAAGTTGCCTTTGGTTAGGATATATAACGTTATAGACGTATATAATGTCCGCACCGAGACGTACGAGACGACACGACCGGGATTCTGTAAAACATTACCAGCGAGGGTCTAGATAGGTTAGGTTAGGTTATATTACGATATAGACGTATATAATGTTCCCACCGAGAAGTGGGGCCGACCAGCCAGAAATGTTGTGAAATACTACATCCGAGATGTTAGGTTCCCTTAGGTTAGGATATATAACGTTATAGACGTATATAATGTCCCCACGGAAAAGTACGGGCCTACATTACCGGGATTTTGTAAAACATTACCAGCGAGGGTCTAGATGGGTTAGGTTAGGTTATAGTACGATATAGACGTATATAATGTGCCTACCGAGAAGTAGGGTCCGACCCGCCAGGAATGTTGGAAAATACAACAGCCGAGATGTTAAGTTGCCTTTGGTTAGGATATATAACGTTATAGACGTATATAATGTCCGCACCGAGACGTACGAGACGACACGACCGGGATTCTGTAAAACATTCCCAGCTAGGGGCTAGATGGGTTATGTTAGGTTATATTGCGTTATAGACGTATATAATGTTCCCACCGAGAATTGGCGCCGACCCGCCAGGAATGTTGTGAAATACTGCATCCGAGATGTTAGGTTCCCTTAGGTTAGGGTATGTAACGTTATAGACGTATATAATGTCCCCACCGAGAAGTACGGGCCGACACGACCGGGATTTTGTAAAACATTACCAGCGAGGGTCTAGATGGGTTAGGTTAGGTTATATTACGATATAGACGTATATAATGTGCCCACCGAGAAGTAGGGTCCGACCCGCCAGGAATGTTGGAAAATACTACATCCGAGATGTTAGGTTGCCTTAGGTTAGGATATATAAAATTATAGACGTATAAAATGTCCCCACGGAAAAGTACGGCCCTACATGACCGGAATTTTGTAAAACATTACCAGCGAGGGTCTTGATGGGTGAGGTTAGGTTATAGTACGATATAGACGTATATAATGTGCCTACCGAGAAGTAGGGTCCGACCCGCCAGGAATGTTGGAACATACAACATCCGAGATGTTGAGTTGCCTTTGGTTAGGATATATAACGTTATAGACGTATATAATGTCCGCACCGAGACGTACGAGACGACACGACCGGGATTCTGTAAAACATTCCCAGCTAGGGGCTAGATGGGTTATGTTAGGTTATATTGCGTTATAGACGTATATAATGTTCCCACCGAGAATTGGCGCCGACCCGCCAGGAATGTTGTGAAATACTGCATCGGAGATGCTAGGTTCCCTTAGGTTAGGGTATGTAACGTTATAGACGTATATAATGTCCCCACCGAGAAGTACGGGCCGACACGACCGGGATTTTGTAAAACATTACCAGCGAGGGTCTAGATGGGTTAGGTTAGGTTATATTACGTTATAGACGTATATAATGTGCCCACCGAGAAGTAGGGGCCGACCCGACAAGGAATGTTGGAAAATACTACATTCAAGATGTTATGTTGCCTTAGGTTAGGATATATAAAATTATAGACGAATATAATGTCCCCACGGAAAGGTACGGTCCGACACGACCGAGATTTTGTAAAACATTGACAGCGAGGGTCTAGATGGGTTAGGTTAGGTTACATTACGATATAGACGTATATAATGTGCCCACCGAGAAGTAGGGTCCGACCCGCCAGGAATGTTGGAAAATACTACATCCGAGATGTTAGGTTGCCTTAGGTTAGGATATATAACGATATAGACGTATATAATGTCCCCACGGAGAAGTACGGGCCGACACGACCGGGATTTTGTAAAACATTAACAGCGAGGGTCTAGATGGGTTAGGTTAGGTTATATTACGATATAGAAGTATATAATGTGCCCACCGAGAAGTAGGGTCCGACCCGACAAGATTGTTGGAAAATACTACATCCGAGAGGTTAAGTTGCCTTAGGTTAGGATATATAACGTTATAGACGTATATAATGTCCGCACCGAGACGTACGGGACGACACGACCGGGATTCTGTAAAACATTCCCAGCTAGGGGCTAGATGGGTTAGGTTAGGTTATATTCCGTTATAGACGTAAATAATGTTCCCACCGAGAAGTGGGGCAGACCCGCCAGGAATGTTGTGAAATACTACATTCGAGATGTTAGGTTGCCTTTGGTTAGGATATATAACGTTATAGACGTATATAATGTCCGCACCGAGACGTACGGGACGACACGACCGGGATTCTGTAAAACATTAACAGCGAGGGTCTATATGGGTTATGTTAGGTTATACTACGTTTTAGACGTAAATAATGTTCCCACCGAGAAGTGGGGCCGACCCGCCAGGAATGTTGTGAAATACTACATTCGAGATGTTATGTTGCCTTAGGTTAGGATATATAAAATTATAGACGTATATAATGTCCCCACGGAAAGGTACGGGCCGACACGACCGAGATTTTGTAAAACATTAACAGCGAGGGTCTAGATGGGTTAGATTAGGTTACATTACGATATAGACGTATATAATGTGCCCACCGAGAAGTAGGGTCCGACCCGCCAGGAATGTTGGAAAATACTACATCCGAGATGTTAGGTTGCCTTAGGTTAGGATATATAACGTTATAGACGTCTATAATGTCCCCACCGAGACGTACGGGACGACACGACCGGGATTCTGTAAAACATTCCCAGCTAGGGGCTAGATGGATTAGGTTAGGTTATATTACGATATAGACGTATATAATGTGCCCACCTAGAAGTAGGGGCCGACCCGCCAGGAATGTTGGAAAATACTACATTCGAGATGTTATGTTGCCTTAGGTTAGGATATATAAAATTATAGACGTATATAATGTCCCCACGGAAATGTACGGGCCGACACGACCGGGATTTTGTAAAACATTAACAGCGAGGGTCTAGATGGGTTAGGTTAGGTTATATTACGATATAGAAGTATATAATGTGCCCACCGAGAAGTAGGGTCCGACCCGACAAGACTGTTGGAAAATACTACATCCGAGAGGTTAAGTTGCCTTAAGTTAGGATATATAACGTTATAGACGTATATAATGTCCGCACCGAGACGTACGGGACGACACGACCGGGATTCTGTAAAACATTCCCAGCTAGGGCTAGATGGATTAGGTTAGGTTATATTACGTTATAGACGTATATAATGTTCCCACCGAGAATTGGCGCCGACCCGCCAGGAATGTTGTGAAATACTGCATCCGAGATGTTAGGTTCCCTTAGGTTAGGGTATGTAACGTTATAGACGTATATAATGTCCCCACCGAGAAGTACGGGCCGACACGACCGGGATTTTGTAAAACATTACCAGCGAGGGTCTAGATGGGTTAGGTTAGGTTATATTACGATATAGACGTATATACGGTGCCCACCGAGAAGTAGGGTCCGACCCGCCAGGAATGTTGGAAAATACTACATCCGAGATGTTAGGTTCCCTTAGGTTAGGATATATAAAATTATAGACGTATAAAATGTCCCCACGGAAAAGTACGGGCCTACATGACCGGGATTTTGTAAAACATTACCAGCGAGGGGCTAGATGGGTTAGGTTAGGGTATATTACGTTATAGACGTATATAATGTGCCCACCGATGAGTAGGGGACGGCCCGCCAGGAATGTTGGAAAATACTACATCGGAGATGTTAAGTTGCCTTAGGTTAGGATATATAACGATATAGACGTATATAATGTCCCCACGCAGAAGTACGGGCCGACACGACCGGGATTCTGTAAAACATTACCAGCGAGGGTCTAGATGGGTTAGGTTAGGTTATATTACGTTATAGACGTATATAATGTGCCCACCGAGAAGTAGGGTCCGACCCGCCAGGAATGTTGGAAAATACTACATCCGAGATGTTAGGTTGCCTTAGGTTAGGATATATAACGATATAGACGTATATAATGTCCCCACGGAGAAGTACGGGCCGACACGACCGGGATTTTGTAAAACATTACCAGCGAGGGTCTAGATGGGTTAGGTTAGGTTGTATTACGGTATAGACGTATATAATGTTCCCACCGAGAAGTGGGCCCGACCCGCCAGGAATGTTGTGAAATACTACATTCGAGATGTTAGGTTGCCTTAGGTTAGGATATATGACTTGATAGACGTATATAATGTCCGGCTTCGAGACGTACGGGAAGACACCAACGGGATTCTGTGAAACATTACCAGCGAGGGTGTAGGTGGCTTAGGTTAGGTTATATTACGTTACAGACGTATATCATGTGCACACCGAGAAGTAGGGGCCGACCCGCCAGGAATGTAGGAAAATACTACATTCGAGATGTTAGGTTCCCTTATGTTAGGATATATAAAATTATAGACGTATAAAATGTCCCCACGGAAAATACGGGCCTACATGACCGGGATGTTGTAAAACATTACCAGCGAGGGTCTAGATGGGTTAGGTTAGGTTATAGTACGATATAGACGTATATAATGTGCCTACCGAGAAGTAGGGTCCGACCCGCCAGGAATGTTGGAAAATACAACATCCGAGATGTTAAGTTGCCTTTGGTTAGGATATATAACGTTATAGACGTATATAATGTCCGCACCGAGACGTACGAGACGACACGACCGGGATTCTGTAAAACATTACCAGCGAGGGTCTAGATAGGTTAGGTTAGGTTATATTACGATATAGACGTATATAATGTTCCCACCGAGAAGTGGGGCCGACCAGCCAGAAATGTTGTGAAATACTACATCCGAGATGTTAGGTTCCCTTAGGTTAGGATATATAACGTTATAGACGTATATAATGTCCCCACGGAAAAGTACGGGCCTACATTACCGGGATTTTGTAAAACATTACCAGCGAGGGTCTAGATGGGTTAGGTTAGGTTATAGTACGATATAGACGTATATAATGTGCCTACCGAGAAGTAGGGTCCGACCCGCCAGGAATGTTGGAAAATACAACAGCCGAGATGTTAAGTTGCCTTTGGTTAGGATATATAACGTTATAGACGTATATAATGTCCGCACCGAGACGTACGAGACGACACGACCGGGATTCTGTAAAACATTCCCAGCTAGGGGCTAGATGGGTTATGTTAGGTTATATTGCGTTATAGACGTATATAATGTTCCCACCGAGAATTGGCGCCGACCCGCCAGGAATGTTGTGAAATACTGCATCCGAGATGTTAGGTTCCCTTAGGTTAGGGTATGTAACGTTATAGACGTATATAATGTCCCCACCGAGAAGTACGGGCCGACACGACCGGGATTTTGTAAAACATTACCAGCGAGGGTCTAGATGGGTTAGGTTAGGTTATATTACGATATAGACGTATATAATGTGCCCACCGAGAAGTAGGGTCCGACCCGCCAGGAATGTTGGAAAATACTACATCCGAGATGTTAGGTTGCCTTAGGTTAGGATATATAAAATTATAGACGTATAAAATGTCCCCACGGAAAAGTACGGCCCTACATGACCGGAATTTTGTAAAACATTACCAGCGAGGGTCTTGATGGGTGAGGTTAGGTTATAGTACGATATAGACGTATATAATGTGCCTACCGAGAAGTAGGGTCCGACCCGCCAGGAATGTTGGAACATACAACATCCGAGATGTTGAGTTGCCTTTGGTTAGGATATATAACGTTATAGACGTATATAATGTCCGCACCGAGACGTACGAAACGACACGACCGGGATTCTGTAAAACATTCCCAGCTAGGGGCTAGATGGGTTATGTTAGGTTATATTGCGTTATAGACGTATATAATGTTCCCACTGAGAATTGGCGCCGACCCGCCAGGAATGTTGTGAAATACTGCATCCGAGATGTTAGGATCCCTTAGGTTAGGGTATATAACGTTATAGACGTATATAATGTCCCCACTGAGAAGTACGGGCCGACACGCCCGGGATTTTGTAAAACATTACCAGCGAGGGTCTAGATGGGTTAGGTTAGGTTATATTACGATATAGACGTATATAATGTGCCCACCGAGAAGTAGGGTCCGACCCGCCAGGAATGTTGGAAAATACTACATCCGAGATGTTAACTTGCCTTTGGTTAGGATATATAACGTTATAGACGTATATAATGCCCCCACGGAAAAGTACGGTCCGACACGACCGGGATTTTGTAAAATATTCGCAGCTAGGGGCTAGATGGGTTAGGTTAGGGTATATTACGTTATAGACGTATATAATGTGCCCACCGATGAGTAGGGGACGGCCCGCCAGGAATGTTGGAAAATACTACATCGGAGATGTTAAGTTGCCTTAGGTTAGGATATATAACGATATAGACGTATATAATGTCCCCACGCAGAAGTACGGGCCGACACGACCGGGATTCTGTAAAACATTACCAGCGAGGGTCTAGATGGGTTAGGTTAGGTTATATTACGTTATAGACGTATATAATGTGCCCACCGAGAAGTAGGGTCCGACCCGCCAGGAATGTTGGAAAATACTACATCCGAGATGTTAGGTTGCCTTAGGTTAGGATATATAACGATATAGACGTATATAATGTCCCCACGGAGAAGTACGGGCCGACACGACCGGGATTTTGTAAAACATTACCAGCGAGGGTCTAGATGGGTTAGGTTAGGTTGTATTACGGTATAGACGTATATAATGTTCCCACCGAGAAGTGGGCCCGACCCGCCAGGAATGTTGTGAAATACTACATTCGAGATGTTAGGTTGCCTTAGGTTAGGATATATGACTTGATAGACGTATATAATGTCCGGCTTCGAGACGTACGGGAAGACACCAACGGGATTCTGTGAAACATTACCAGCGAGGGTGTAGGTGGCTTAGGTTAGGTTATATTACGTTACAGACGTATATCATGTGCACACCGAGAAGTAGGGGCCGACCCGCCAGGAATGTAGGAAAATACTACATTCGAGATGTTAGGTTCCCTTATGTTAGGATATATAAAATTATAGACGTATAAAATGTCCCCACGGAAAATACGGGCCTACATGACCGGGATGTTGTAAAACATTACCAGCGAGGGTCTAGATGGGTTAGGTTAGGTTATAGTACGATATAGACGTATATAATGTGCCTACCGAGAAGTAGGGTCCGACCCGCCAGGAATGTTGGAAAATACAACATCCGAGATGTTAAGTTGCCTTTGGTTAGGATATATAACGTTATAGACGTATATAATGTCCGCACCGAGACGTACGAGACGACACGACCGGGATTCTGTAAAACATTACCAGCGAGGGTCTAGATAGGTTAGGTTAGGTTATATTACGATATAGACGTATATAATGTTCCCACCGAGAAGTGGGGCCGACCAGCCAGAAATGTTGTGAAATACTACATCCGAGATGTTAGGTTCCCTTAGGTTAGGATATATAACGTTATAGACGTATATAATGTCCCCACGGAAAAGTACGGGCCTACATTACCGGGATTTTGTAAAACATTACCAGCGAGGGTCTAGATGGGTTAGGTTAGGTTATAGTACGATATAGACGTATATAATGTGCCTACCGAGAAGTAGGGTCCGACCCGCCAGGAATGTTGGAAAATACAACAGCCGAGATGTTAAGTTGCCTTTGGTTAGGATATATAACGTTATAGACGTATATAATGTCCGCACCGAGACGTACGAGACGACACGACCGGGATTCTGTAAAACATTCCCAGCTAGGGGCTAGATGGGTTATGTTAGGTTATATTGCGTTATAGACGTATATAATGTTCCCACCGAGAATTGGCGCCGACCCGCCAGGAATGTTGTGAAATACTGCATCCGAGATGTTAGGTTCCCTTAGGTTAGGGTATGTAACGTTATAGACGTATATAATGTCCCCACCGAGAAGTACGGGCCGACACGACCGGGATTTTGTAAAACATTACCAGCGAGGGTCTAGATGGGTTAGGTTAGGTTATATTACGATATAGACGTATATAATGTGCCCACCGAGAAGTAGGGTCCGACCCGCCAGGAATGTTGGAAAATACTACATCCGAGATGTTAGGTTGCCTTAGGTTAGGATATATAAAATTATAGACGTATAAAATGTCCCCACGGAAAAGTACGGCCCTACATGACCGGAATTTTGTAAAACATTACCAGCGAGGGTCTTGATGGGTGAGGTTAGGTTATAGTACGATATAGACGTATATAATGTGCCTACCGAGAAGTAGGGTCCGACCCGCCAGGAATGTTGGAACATACAACATCCGAGATGTTGAGTTGCCTTTGGTTAGGATATATAACGTTATAGACGTATATAATGTCCGCACCGAGACGTACGAAACGACACGACCGGGATTCTGTAAAACATTCCCAGCTAGGGGCTAGATGGGTTATGTTAGGTTATATTGCGTTATAGACGTATATAATGTTCCCACTGAGAATTGGCGCCGACCCGCCAGGAATGTTGTGAAATACTGCATCCGAGATGTTAGGATCCCTTAGGTTAGGGTATATAACGTTATAGACGTATATAATGTCCCCACTGAGAAGTACGGGCCGACACGCCCGGGATTTTGTAAAACATTACCAGCGAGGGTCTAGATGGGTTAGGTTAGGTTATATTACGATATAGACGTATATAATGTGCCCACCGAGAAGTAGGGTCCGACCCGCCAGGAATGTTGGAAAATACTACATCCGAGATGTTAACTTGCCTTTGGTTAGGATATATAACGTTATAGACGTATATAATGCCCCCACGGAAAAGTACGGTCCGACACGACCGGGATTTTGTAAAATATTCGCAGCTAGGGGCTAGATGGGTTAGGTTAGGGTATATTACGTTATAGACGTATATAATGTGCCCACCGATGAGTAGGGGACGGCCCGCCAGGAATGTTGGAAAATACTACATCGGAGATGTTAAGTTGCCTTAGGTTAGGATATATAACGATATAGACGTATATAATGTCCCCACGCAGAAGTACGGGCCGACACGACCGGGATTCTGTAAAACATTACCAGCGAGGGTCTAGATGGGTTAGGTTAGGTTATATTACGTTATAGACGTATATAATGTGCCCACCGAGAAGTAGGGTCCGACCCGCCAGGAATGTTGGAAAATACTACATCCGAGATGTTAGGTTGCCTTAGGTTAGGATATATAACGATATAGACGTATATAATGTCCCCACGGAGAAGTACGGGCCGACACGACCGGGATTTTGTAAAACATTAACAGCGAGGGACTAGATGGGTTAGGTTAGGTTATATTACGATATAGAAGTATATAATGTGCCCACCGAGAAGTAGGGTCCGACCCGACAAGATTGTTGGAAAATACTACATCCGAGAGGTTAAGTTGCCTTAGGTTAGGATATATAACGTTATAGACGTATATAATGTCCGCACCGAGACGTACGGGACGACACGACCGGGATTCTGTAAAACATTCCCAGCTAGGGGCTAGATGGGTTAGGTTAGGTTATATTCCGTTATAGACGTAAATAATGTTCCCACCGAGAAGTGGGGCAGACCCGCCAGGAATGTTGTGAAATACTACATTCGAGATGTTAGGTTGCCTTTGGTTAGGATATATAACGTTATAGACGTATATAATGTCCGCACCGAGACGTACGGGACGACACGACCGGGATTCTGTAAAACATTAACAGCGAGGGTCTATATGGGTTATGTTAGGTTATACTACGTTTTAGACGTAAATAATGTTCCCACCGAGAAGTGGGGCCGACCCGCCAGGAATGTTGTGAAATACTACATTCGAGATGTTATGTTGCCTTAGGTTAGGATATATAAAATTATAGACGTATATAATGTCCCCACGGAAAGGTACGGGCCGACACGACCGAGATTTTGTAAAACATTAACAGCGAGGGTCTAGATGGGTTAGATTAGGTTACATTACGATATAGACGTATATAATGTGCCCACCGAGAAGTAGGGTCCGACCCGCCAGGAATGTTGGAAAATACTACATCCGAGATGTTAGGTTGCCTTAGGTTAGGATATATAACGTTATAGACGTCTATAATGTCCCCACCGAGACGTACGGGACGACACGACCGGGATTCTGTAAAACATTCCCAGCTAGGGGTTAGATGGATTAGGTTAGGTTATATTACGATATAGACGTATATAATGTGCCCACCTAGAAGTAGGGGCCGACCCGCCAGGAATGTTGGAAAATACTACATTCGAGATGTTATGTTGCCTTAGGTTAGGATATATAAAATTATAGACGTATATAATGTCCCCACGGAAATGTACGGGCCGACACGACCGGGATTTTGTAAAACATTAACAGCGAGGGTCTAGATGGGTTAGGTTAGGTTATATTACGATATAGAAGTATATAATGTGCCCACCGAGAAGTAGGGTCCGACCCGACAAGACTGTTGGAAAATACTACATCCGAGAGGTTAAGTTGCCTTAAGTTAGGATATATAACGTTATAGACGTATATAATGTCCGCACCGAGACGTACGGGACGACACGACCGGGATTCTGTAAAACATTCCCAGCTAGGGCTAGATGGATTAGGTTAGGTTATATTACGTTATAGACGTATATAATGTTCCCACCGAGAATTGGCGCCGACCCGCCAGGAATGTTGTGAAATACTGCATCCGAGATGTTAGGTTCCCTTAGGTTAGGGTATGTAACGTTATAGACGTATATAATGTCCCCACCGAGAAGTACGGGCCGACACGACCGGGATTTTGTAAAACATTACCAGCGAGGGTCTAGATGGGTTAGGTTAGGTTATATTACGATATAGACGTATATAATGTGCCCACCGAGAAGTAGGGTCCGACCCGCCAGGAATGTTGGAAAATACTACATCCGAGATGTTAGGTTGCCTTAGGTTAGGATATATAAAATTATAGACGTATAAAATGTCCCCACGGAAAAGTACGGCCCTACATGACCGGAAGTTTGTAAAACATTACCAGCGAGGGTCTTGATGGGTGAGGTTAGGTTATAGTACGATATAGACGTATATAATGTGCCTACCGAGAAGTAGGGTCCGACCCGCCAGGAATGTTGGAACATACAACATCCGAGATGTTGAGTTGCCTTTGGTTAGGATATATAACGTTATAGACGTATATAATGTCCGCACCGAGACGTACGAAACGACACGACCGGGATTCTGTAAAACATTCCCAGCTAGGGGCTAGATGGGTTATGTTAGGTTATATTGCGTTATAGACGTATATAATGTTCCCACTGAGAATTGGCGCCGACCCGCCAGGAATGTTGTGAAATACTGCATCCGAGATGTTAGGATCCCTTAGGTTAGGGTATATAACGTTATAGACGTATATAATGTCCCCACTGAGAAGTACGGGCCGACACGCCCGGGATTTTGTAAAACATTACCAGCGAGGGTCTAGATGGGTTAGGTTAGGTTATATTACGATATAGACGTATATAATGTGCCCACCGAGAAGTAGGGTCCGACCCGCCAGGAATGTTGGAAAATACTACATCCGAGATGTTAACTTGCCTTTGGTTAGGATATATAACGTTATAGACGTATATAATGCCCCCACGGAGAAGTACGGGCCGACACGACCGGGATTTTGTAAAATATTCCCAGCTAGGGTCTAGATGGGTTAGGTTAGGTTATATTACGTTATAGACGTAAATAATGTTCCCACCGAGAAGTAGGGGCCGCCCCGCCAGGAATGTTGGAAAATACTACATCCGAGATGTTAACTTGCCTTTGGTTAGGATATATAACGTTATAGACGTATATAATGCCCCCACGGAAAAGTACGGTCCGACACGACCGGGATTTTGTAAAATATTCGCAGCTAGGGGCTAGATGGGTTAGGTTAGGGTATATTACGTTATAGACGTATATAATGTGCCCACCGATGAGTAGGGGACGGCCCGCCAGGAATGTTGGAAAATACTACATCGGAGATGTTAAGTTGCCTTAGGTTAGGATATATAACGATATAGACGTATATAATGTCCCCACGCAGAAGTACGGGCCGACACGACCGGGATTCTGTAAAACATTACCAGCGAGGGTCTAGATGGGTTAGGTTAGGTTATATTACGTTATAGACGTATATAATGTGCCCACCGAGAAGTAGGGTCCGACCCGCCAGGAATGTTGGAAAATACTACATCCGAGATGTTAGGTTGCCTTAGGTTAGGATATATAACGATATAGACGTATATAATGTCCCCACGGAGAAGTACGGGCCGACACGACGGGGAATTTGTAAAACATTAACAGCGAGGGTCCAGATGGGTTAGGTTAGGTTATATTACGATATAGAAGTATATAATGTGCCCACCGAGAAGTAGGGTCCGACCCGACAAGATTGTTGGAAAATACTACATCCGAGAGGTTAAGTTGCCTTAGGTTAGGATATATAACGTTATAGACGTATATAATGTCCGCACCGAGACGTACGGGACGACACGACCGGGATTCTGTAAAACATTCCCAGCTAGGGGCTAGATGGGTTAGGTTAGGTTATATTCCGTTATAGACGTAAATAATGTTCCCACCGAGAAGTGGGGCAGACCCGCCAGGAATGTTGTGAAATACTACATTCGAGATGTTAGGTTGCCTTTGGTTAGGATATATAACGTTATAGACGTATATAATGTCCGCACCGAGACGTACGGGACGACACGACCGGGATTCTGTAAAACATTAACAGCGAGGGTCTATATGGGTTATGTTAGGTTATACTACGTTTTAGACGTAAATAATGTTCCCACCGAGAAGTGGGGCCGACCCGCCAGGAATGTTGTGAAATACTACATTCGAGATGTTATGTTGCCTTAGGTTAGGATATATAAAATTATAGACGTATATAATGTCCCCACGGAAAGGTACGGGCCGACACGACCGAGATTTTGTAAAACATTAACAGCGAGGGTCTAGATGGGTTAGATTATGTTACATTACGATATAGACGTATATAATGTGCCCACCGAGAAGTAGGGTCCGACCCGCCAGGAATGTTGGAAAATACTACATCCGAGATGTTAGGTTGCCTTAGGTTAGGATATATAACGATATAGACGTATATAATGTCCCCACGGAGAAGTACGGGCCGACACGACCGGGATTTTGTAAAACATTAACAGCGAGGGTCTAGGTGGGTTAGGTTAGGTTATATTACGATATAGAAGTATATAATGTGCCCACCGAGAAGTAGGGTCCGACCCGACAAGATTGTTGGAAAATACTACATCCGAGAGGTTAAGTTGCCTTAGGTTAGGATATATAACGTTATAGACGTATATAATGTCCGCACCGAGACGTACGGGACGACACGACCGGGATTCTGTAAAACATTCCCAGCTAGGGGCTAGATGGGTTAGGTTAGGTTATATTCCGTTATAGACGTAAATAATGTTCCCACCGAGAAGTGGGGCAGACCCGCCAGGAATGTTGTGAAATACTACATTCGAGATGTTAGGTTGCCTTTGGTTAGGATATATAACGTTATAGACGTATATAATGTCCGCACCGAGACGTACGGGACGACACGACCGGGATTCTGTAAAACATTAACAGCGAGGGTCTATATGGGTTATGTTAGGTTATACTACGTTTTAGACGTAAATAATGTTCCCACCGAGAAGTGGGGCCGACCCGCCAGGAATGTTGTGAAATACTACATTCGAGATGTTATGTTGCCTTAGGTTAGGATATATAAAATTATAGACGTATATAATGTCCCCACGGAAAGGTACGGGCCGACACGACCGAGATTTTGTAAAACATTAACAGCGAGGGTCTAGATGGGTTAGATTAGGTTACATTACGATATAGACGTATATAATGTGCCCACCGAGAAGTAGGGTCCGACCCGCCAGGAATGTTGGAAAATACTACATCCGAGATGTTAGGTTGCCTTAGGTTAGGATATATAACGTTATAGACGTCTATAATGTCCCCACCGAGACGTACGGGACGACACGACCGGGATTCTGTAAAACATTCCCAGCTAGGGGCTAGATGGATTAGGTTAGGTTATATTACGATATAGACGTATATAATGTGCCCACCTAGAAGTAGGGGCCGACCCGCCAGGAATGTTGGAAAATACTACATTCGAGATGTTATGTTGCCTTAGGTTAGGATATATAAAATTATAGACGTATATAATGTCCCCACGGAAATGTACGGGCCGACACGACCGGGATTTTGTAAAACATTAACAGCGAGGGTCTAGATGGGTTAGGTTAGGTTATATTACGATATAGAAGTATATAATGTGCCCACCGAGAAGTAGGGTCCGACCCGACAAGACTGTTGGAAAATACTACATCCGAGAGGTTAAGTTGCCTTAAGTTAGGATATATAACGTTATAGACGTATATAATGTCCGCACCGAGACGTACGGGACGACACGACCGGGATTCTGTAAAACATTCCCAGCTAGGGCTAGATGGATTAGGTTAGGTTATATTACGTTATAGACGTATATAATGTTCCCACCGAGAATTGGCGCCGACCCGCCAGGAATGTTGTGAAATACTGCATCCGAGATGTTAGGTTCCCTTAGGTTAGGGTATGTAACGTTATAGACGTATATAATGTCCCCACCGAGAAGTACGGGCCGACACGACCGGGATTTTGTAAAACATTACCAGCGAGGGTCTAGATGGGTTAGGTTAGGTTATATTACGATATAGACGTATATACGGTGCCCACCGAGAAGTAGGGTCCGACCCGCCAGGAATGTTGGAAAATACTACATCCGAGATGTTAGGTTCCCTTAGGTTAGGATATATAAAATTATAGACGTATAAAATGTCCCCACGGAAAAGTACGGGCCTACATGACCGGGATTTTGTAAAACATTACCAGCGAGGGTCTAGATGGGTTAAGTTAGGTTATAGTATGATATAGACGTATATAATGTGCCCACCGAGAAGTAGGGTCCGACCCGAGGAGACTGTTGGAAAATACTACATCCGAGAGGTTAAGTTGCCTTAGGTTAGGATATATAACGTTATAGACGTATATAATGTCCGCACCGAGACGTACGGGACGACACGACCGGGATTCTGTAAAACATTTCCAGCTAGGGTCTAGATGGGTTATGTTAGGTTATATTACGATATAGACGTATATAATGTGCCCACCGAGAAGTAGGGTCTGACCCGCCAGGAATGTTGGAAAATACTACATTCGAGATGTTAAGTTGCCTTTGGTTAGGATATATAACGTTATAGACGTATATAATGTTCCCACCGAGAAGTACGGGCCGACACGACCGGGATTTTGTAAAACATTACCAGCGAGGGTCTAGATGGGTTAGGTTAGGTTGTATTACGGTATAGACGTATATAATGTTCCCACCGAGAAGTGGGCCCGACCCGCCAGGAATGTTGTGAAATACTACATTCGAGATGTTAGGTTGCCTTAGGTTAGGATATATGACTTGATAGACGTATATAATGTCCGGCTTCGAGACGTACGGGAAGACACCAACGGGATTCTGTGAAACATTACCAGCGAGGGTGTAGGTGGCTTAGGTTAGGTTATATTACGTTACAGACGTATATCATGTGCCCACCGAGAAGTAGGGGCCGACCCGCCAGGAATGTAGGAAAATACTACATTCGAGATGTTAGGTTCCCTTATGTTAGGATATATAAAATTATAGACGTATAAAATGTCCCCACGGAAAATACGGGCCTACATGACCGGGATGTTGTAAAACATTACCAGCGAGGGTCTAGATGGGTTAGGTTAGGTTATAGTACGATATAGACGTATATAATGTGCCTACCGAGAAGTAGGGTCCGACCCGCCAGGAATGTTGGAAAATACAACATCCGAGATGTTAAGTTGCCTTTGGTTAGGATATATAACGTTATAGACGTATATAATGTCCGCACCGAGACGTACGAGACGACACGACCGGGATTCTGTAAAACATTACCAGCGAGGGTCTAGATAGGTTAGGTTAGGTTATATTACGATATAGACGTATATAATGTTCCCACCGAGAAGTGGGGCCGACCAGCCAGAAATGTTGTGAAATACTACATCCGAGATGTTAGGTTCCCTTAGGTTAGGATATATAACGTTATAGACGTATATAATGTCCCCACGGAAAAGTACGGGCCTACATTACCGGGATTTTGTAAAACATTACCAGCGAGGGTCTAGATGGGTTAGGTTAGGTTATAGTACGATATAGACGTATATAATGTGCCTACCGAGAAGTAGGGTCCGACCCGCCAGGAATGTTGGAAAATACTACATCCGAGAGGTTAAGTTGCCTTAGGTTAGGATATATAACGTTATAGACGTATATAATGTCCGCACCGAGACGTACGGGACGACACGACCGGGATTCTGTAAAACATTTCCAGCTAGGGTCTAGATGGGTTAGGTTAGGTTATATTACGATATAGACGTATATAATGTGCCCACCGAGAAGTAGGGTCTGACCCGCCAGGAATGTTGGAAAATACTACATTCGAGATGTTAAGTTGCCTTTGGTTAGGATATATAACGTTATAGACGTATATAATGTTCCCACCGAGAAGTACGGGCCGACACGACCGGGATTTTGTAAAACATTACCAGCGAGGGTCTAGATGGGTTAGGTTAGGTTGTATTACGGTATAGACGTATATAATGTTCCCACCGAGAAGTGGGCCCGACCCGCCAGGAATGTTGTGAAATACTACATTCGAGATGTTAGGTTGCCTTAGGTTAGGATATATGACTTGATAGACGTATATAATGTCCGGCTTCGAGACGTACGGGAAGACACCAACGGGATTCTGTGAAACATTACCAGCGAGGGTGTAGGTGGCTTAGGTTAGGTTATATTACGTTACAGACGTATATCATGTGCCCACCGAGAAGTAGGGGCCGACCCGCCAGGAATGTAGGAAAATACTACATTCGAGATGTTAGGTTCCCTTATGTTAGGATATATAAAATTATAGACGTATAAAATGTCCCCACGGAAAATACGGGCCTACATGACCGGGATGTTGTAAAACATTACCAGCGAGGGTCTAGATGGGTTAGGTTAGGTTATAGTACGATATAGACGTATATAATGTGCCTACCGAGAAGTAGGGTCCGACCCGCCAGGAATGTTGGAAAATACAACATCCGATATGTTAAGTTGCCTTTGGTTAGGATATATAACGTTATAGACGTATATAATGTCCGCACCGAGACGTACGAGACGACACGACCGGGATTCTGTAAAACATTACCAGCGAGGGTCTAGATAGGTTAGGTTAGGTTATATTACGATATAGACGTATATAATGTTCCCACCGAGAAGTGGGGCCGACCAGCCAGAAATGTTGTGAAATACTACATCCGAGATGTTAGGTTCCCTTAGGTTAGGATATATAACGTTATAGACGTATATAATGTCCCCACGGAAAAGTACGGGCCTACATTACCGGGATTTTGTAAAACATTACCAGCGAGGGTCTAGATGGGTTAGGTTAGGTTATAGTACGATATAGACGTATATAATGTGCCTACCGAGAAGTAGGGTCCGACCCGCCAGGAATGTTGGAAAATACAACAGCCGAGATGTTAAGTTGCCTTTGGTTAGGATATATAACGTTATAGACGTATATAATGTCCGCACCGAGACGTACGAGACGACACGACCGGGATTCTGTAAAACATTCCCAGCTAGGGGCTAGATGGGTTATGTTAGGTTATATTGCGTTATAGACGTATATAATGTTCCCACCGAGAATTGGCGCCGACCCGCCAGGAATGTTGTGAAATACTGCATCCGAGATGTTAGGTTCCCTTAGGTTAGGGTATGTAACGTTATAGACGTATATAATGTCCCCACCGAGAAGTACGGGCCGACACGACCGGGATTTTGTAAAACATTACCAGCGAGGGTCTAGATGGGTTAGGTTAGGTTATATTACGATATAGACGTATATAATGTGCCCACCGAGAAGTAGGGTCCGACCCGCCAGGAATGTTGGAAAATACTACATCCGAGATGTTAGGTTGCCTTAGGTTAGGATATATAAAATTATAGACGTATAAAATGTCCCCACGGAAAAGTACGGCCCTACATGACCGGAATTTTGTAAAGCATTACCAGCGAGGGTCTTGATGGGTGAGGTTAGGTTATAGTACGATATAGACGTATATAATGTGCCTACCGAGAAGTAGGGTCCGACCCGCCAGGAATGTTGGAACATACAACATCCGAGATGTTGAGTTGCCTTTGGTTAGGATATATAACGTTATAGACGTATATAATGTCCGCACCGAGACGTACGAGACGACACGACCGGGATTCTGTAAAACATTCCCAGCTAGGGGCTAGATGGGTTATGTTAGGTTATATTGCGTTATAGACGTATATAATGTTCCCACCGAGAATTGGCGCCGACCCGCCAGGAATGTTGTGAAATACTGCATCGGAGATGCTAGGTTCCCTTAGGTTAGGGTATGTAACGTTATAGACGTATATAATGTCCCCACCGAGAAGTACGGGCCGACACGACCGGGATTTTGTAAAACATTACCAGCGAGGGTCTAGATGGGTTAGGTTAGGTTATATTACGTTATAGACGTATATAATGTGCCCACCGAGAAGTAGGGGCCGACCCGACAAGGAATGTTGGAAAATACTACATTCAAGATGTTATGTTGCCTTAGGTTAGGATATATAAAATTATAGACGAATATAATGTCCCCACGGAAAGGTACGGTCCGACACGACCGAGATTTTGTAAAACATTGACAGCGAGGGTCTAGATGGGTTAGGTTAGGTTACATTACGATATAGAGGTATATAATGTGCCCACCGAGAAGTAGGGTCCGACCCGCCAGGAATGTTGGAAAATACTACATCCGAGATGTTAGGTTGCCTTAGGTTAGGATATATAACGATATAGACGTATATAATGTCCCCACGGAGAAGTACGGGCCGACACGACCGGGATTTTGTAAAACATTAACAGCGAGGGTCTAGATGGGTTAGGTTAGGTTATATTACGATATAGAAGTATATAATGTGCCCACCGAGAAGTAGGGTCCGACCCGACAAGATTGTTGGAAAATACTACATCCGAGAGGTTAAGTTGCCTTAGGTTAGGATATATAACGTTATAGACGTATATAATGTCCGCACCGAGACGTACGGGACGACACGACCGGGATTCTGTAAAACATTCCCAGCTAGGGGCTAGATGGGTTAGGTTAGGTTATATTCCGTTATAGACGTAAATAATGTTCCCACCGAGAAGTGGGGCAGACCCGCCAGGAATGTTGTGAAATACTACATTCGAGATGTTAGGTTGCCTTTGGTTAGGATATATAACGTTATAGACGTATATAATGTCCGCACCGAGACGTACGGGACGACACGACCGGGATTCTGTAAAACATTACCAGCGAGGGTCTAGATAGGTTAGGTTAGGTTATATTACGATATAGACGTATATAATGTTCCCACCGAGAAGTGGGGCCGACCAGCCAGAAATGTTGTGAAATACTACATCCGAGATGTTAGGTTCCCTTAGGTTAGGATATATAACGTTATAGACGTATATAATGTCCCCACGGAAAAGTACGGGCCTACATTACCGGGATTTTGTAAAACATTACCAGCGAGGGTCTAGATGGGTTAGGTTAGGTTATAGTACGATATAGACGTATATAATGTGCCTACCGAGAAGTAGGGTCCGACCCGCCAGGAATGTTGGAAAATACTACATCCGAGAGGTTAAGTTGCCTTAGGTTAGGATATATAACGTTATAGACGTATATAATGTCCGCACCGAGACGTACGGGACGACACGACCGGGATTCTGTAAAACATTTCCAGCTAGGGTCTAGATGGGTTAGGTTAGGTTATATTACGATATAGACGTATATAATGTGCCCACCGAGAAGTAGGGTCTGACCCGCCAGGAATGTTGGAAAATACTACATTCGAGATGTTAAGTTGCCTTTGGTTAGGATATATAACGTTATAGACGTATATAATGTTCCCACCGAGAAGTACGGGCCGACACGACCGGGATTTTGTAAAACATTACCAGCGAGGGTCTAGATGGGTTAGGTTAGGTTGTATTACGGTATAGACGTATATAATGTTCCCACCGAGAAGTGGGCCCGACCCGCCAGGAATGTTGTGAAATACTACATTCGAGATGTTAGGTTGCCTTAGGTTAGGATATATGACTTGATAGACGTATATAATGTCCGGCTTCGAGACGTACGGGAAGACACCAACGGGATTCTGTGAAACATTACCAGCGAGGGTGTAGGTGGCTTAGGTTAGGTTATATTACGTTACAGACGTATATCATGTGCCCACCGAGAAGTAGGGGCCGACCCGCCAGGAATGTAGGAAAATACTACATTCGAGATGTTAGGTTCCCTTATGTTAGGATATATAAAATTATAGACGTATAAAATGTCCCCACGGAAAATACGGGCCTACATGACCGGGATGTTGTAAAACATTACCAGCGAGGGTCTAGATGGGTTAGGTTAGGTTATAGTACGATATAGACGTATATAATGTGCCTACCGAGAAGTAGGGTCCGACCCGCCAGGAATGTTGGAAAATACAACATCCGATATGTTAAGTTGCCTTTGGTTAGGATATATAACGTTATAGACGTATATAATGTCCGCACCGAGACGTACGAGACGACACGACCGGGATTCTGTAAAACATTACCAGCGAGGGTCTAGATAGGTTAGGTTAGGTTATATTACGATATAGACGTATATAATGTTCCCACCGAGAAGTGGGGCCGACCAGCCAGAAATGTTGTGAAATACTACATCCGAGATGTTAGGTTCCCTTAGGTTAGGATATATAACGTTATAGACGTATATAATGTCCCCACGGAAAAGTACGGGCCTACATTACCGGGATTTTGTAAAACATTACCAGCGAGGGTCTAGATGGGTTAGGTTAGGTTATAGTACGATATAGACGTATATAATGTGCCTACCGAGAAGTAGGGTCCGACCCGCCAGGAATGTTGGAAAATACAACAGCCGAGATGTTAAGTTGCCTTTGGTTAGGATATATAACGTTATAGACGTATATAATGTCCGCACCGAGACGTACGAGACGACACGACCGGGATTCTGTAAAACATTCCCAGCTAGGGGCTAGATGGGTTATGTTAGGTTATATTGCGTTATAGACGTATATAATGTTCCCACCGAGAATTGGCGCCGACCCGCCAGGAATGTTGTGAAATACTGCATCCGAGATGTTAGGTTCCCTTAGGTTAGGGTATGTAACGTTATAGACGTATATAATGTCCCCACCGAGAAGTACGGGCCGACACGACCGGGATTTTGTAAAACATTACCAGCGAGGGTCTAGATGGGTTAGGTTAGGTTATATTACGATATAGACGTATATAATGTGCCCACCGAGAAGTAGGGTCCGACCCGCCAGGAATGTTGGAAAATACTACATCCGAGATGTTAGGTTGCCTTAGGTTAGGATATATAAAATTATAGACGTATAAAATGTCCCCACGGAAAAGTACGGCCCTACATGACCGGAATTTTGTAAAGCATTACCAGCGAGGGTCTTGATGGGTGAGGTTAGGTTATAGTACGATATAGACGTATATAATGTGCCTACCGAGAAGTAGGGTCCGACCCGCCAGGAATGTTGGAACATACAACATCCGAGATGTTGAGTTGCCTTTGGTTAGGATATATAACGTTATAGACGTATATAATGTCCGCACCGAGACGTACGAGACGACACGACCGGGATTCTGTAAAACATTCCCAGCTAGGGGCTAGATGGGTTATGTTAGGTTATATTGCGTTATAGACGTATATAATGTTCCCACCGAGAATTGGCGCCGACCCGCCAGGAATGTTGTGAAATACTGCATCGGAGATGCTAGGTTCCCTTAGGTTAGGGTATGTAACGTTATAGACGTATATAATGTCCCCACCGAGAAGTACGGGCCGACACGACCGGGATTTTGTAAAACATTACCAGCGAGGGTCTAGATGGGTTAGGTTAGGTTATATTACGTTATAGACGTATATAATGTGCCCACCGAGAAGTAGGGGCCGACCCGACAAGGAATGTTGGAAAATACTACATTCAAGATGTTATGTTGCCTTAGGTTAGGATATATAAAATTATAGACGAATATAATGTCCCCACGGAAAGGTACGGTCCGACACGACCGAGATTTTGTAAAACATTGACAGCGAGGGTCTAGATGGGTTAGGTTAGGTTACATTACGATATAGAGGTATATAATGTGCCCACCGAGAAGTAGGGTCCGACCCGCCAGGAATGTTGGAAAATACTACATCCGAGATGTTAGGTTGCCTTAGGTTAGGATATATAACGATATAGACGTATATAATGTCCCCACGGAGAAGTACGGGCCGACACGACCGGGATTTTGTAAAACATTAACAGCGAGGGTCTAGATGGGTTAGGTTAGGTTATATTACGATATAGAAGTATATAATGTGCCCACCGAGAAGTAGGGTCCGACCCGACAAGATTGTTGGAAAATACTACATCCGAGAGGTTAAGTTGCCTTAGGTTAGGATATATAACGTTATAGACGTATATAATGTCCGCACCGAGACGTACGGGACGACACGACCGGGATTCTGTAAAACATTCCCAGCTAGGGGCTAGATGGGTTAGGTTAGGTTATATTCCGTTATAGACGTAAATAATGTTCCCACCGAGAAGTGGGGCAGACCCGCCAGGAATGTTGTGAAATACTACATTCGAGATGTTAGGTTGCCTTTGGTTAGGATATATAACGTTATAGACGTATATAATGTCCGCACCGAGACGTACGGGACGACACGACCGGGATTCTGTAAAACATTAACAGCGAGGGTCTATATGGGTTATGTTAGGTTATACTACGTTTTAGACGTAAATAATGTTCCCACCGAGAAGTGGGGCCGACCCGCCAGGAATGTTGTGAAATACTGCATCCGAGATGTTAGGTTCCCTTAGGTTAGGGTATGTAACGTTATAGACGTATATAATGTCCCCACCGAGAAGTACGGGCCGACACGACCGGGATTTTGTAAAACATTACCAGCGAGGGTCTAGATGGGTTAGGTTAGGTTATATTACGATATAGACGTATATAATGTGCCCACCGAGAAGTAGGGTCCGACCCGCCAGGAATGTTGGAAAATACTACATCCGAGATGTTAGGTTGCCTTAGGTTAGGATATATAAAATTATAGACGTATAAAATGTCCCCACGGAAAAGTACGGCCCTACATGACCGGAATTTTGTAAAGCATTACCAGCGAGGGTCTTGATGGGTGAGGTTAGGTTATAGTACGATATAGACGTATATAATGTGCCTACCGAGAAGTAGGGTCCGACCCGCCAGGAATGTTGGAACATACAACATCCGAGATGTTGAGTTGCCTTTGGTTAGGATATATAACGTTATAGACGTATATAATGTCCGCACCGAGACGTACGAGACGACACGACCGGGATTCTGTAAAACATTCCCAGCTAGGGGCTAGATGGGTTATGTTCGGTTATATTGCGTTATAGACGTATATAATGTTCCCACCGAGAATTGGCGCCGACCCGCCAGGAATGTTGTGAAATACTGCATCGGAGATGCTAGGTTCCCTTAGGTTAGGGTATGTAACGTTATAGACGTATATAATGTCCCCACCGAGAAGTACGGGCCGACACGACCGGGATTTTGTAAAACATTACCAGCGAGGGTCTAGATGGGTTAGGTTAGGTTATATTACGTTATAGACGTATATAATGTGCCCACCGAGAAGTAGGGGCCGACCCGACAAGGAATGTTGGAAAATACTACATTCAAGATGTTATGTTGCCTTAGGTTAGGATATATAAAATTATAGACGAATATAATGTCCCCACGGAAAGGTACGGTCCGACACGACCGAGATTTTGTAAAACATTGACAGCGAGGGTCTAGATGGGTTAGGTTAGGTTACATTACGATATAGAGGTATATAATGTGCCCACCGAGAAGTAGGGTCCGACCCGCCAGGAATGTTGGAAAATACTACATCCGAGATGTTAGGTTGCCTTAGGTTAGGATATATAACGATATAGACGTATATAATGTCCCCACGGAGAAGTACGGGCCGACACGACCGGGATTTTGTAAAACATTAACAGCGAGGGTCTAGATGGGTTAGGTTAGGTTATATTACGATATAGAAGTATATAATGTGCCCACCGAGAAGTAGGGTCCGACCCGACAAGATTGTTGGAAAATACTACATCCGAGAGGTTAAGTTGCCTTAGGTTAGGATATATAACGTTATAGACGTATATAATGTCCGCACCGAGACGTACGGGACGACACGACCGGGATTCTGTAAAACATTCCCAGCTAGGGGCTAGATGGGTTAGGTTAGGTTATATTCCGTTATAGACGTAAATAATGTTCCCACCGAGAAGTGGGGCAGACCCGCCAGGAATGTTGTGAAATACTACATTCGAGATGTTAGGTTGCCTTTGGTTAGGATATATAACGTTATAGACGTATATAATGTCCGCACCGAGACGTACGGGACGACACGACCGGGATTCTGTAAAACATTAACAGCGAGGGTCTATATGGGTTATGTTAGGTTATACTACGTTTTAGACGTAAATAATGTTCCCACCGAGAAGTGGGGCCGACCCGCCAGGAATGTTGTGAAATACTACATTCGAGATGTTATGTTGCCTTAGGTTAGGATATATAAAATTATAGACGTATATAATGTCCCCACGGAAAGGTACGGGCCGACACGACCGAGATTTTGTAAAACATTAACAGCGAGGGTCTAGATGGGTTAGATTAGGTTACATTACGATATAGACGTATATAATGTGCCCACCGAGAAGTAGGGTCCGACCCGCCAGGAATGTTGGAAAATACTACATCCGAGATGTTAGGTTGCCTTAGGTTAGGATATATAACGTTATAGACGTCTATAATGTCCCCACCGAGACGTACGGGACGACACGACCGGGATTCTGTAAAACATTCCCAGCTAGGGGCTAGATGGATTAGGTTAGGTTATATTACGATATAGACGTATATAATGTGCCCACCTAGAAGTAGGGGCCGACCCGCCAGGAATGTTGGAAAATACTACATTCGAGATGTTATGTTGCCTTAGGTTAGGATATATAAAATTATAGACGTATATAATGTCCGCACCGAGACGTACGAGACGACACGACCGGGATTCTGTAAAACATTCCCAGCTAGGGGCTAGATGGGTTATGTTAGGTTATATTGCGTTATAGACGTATATAATGTTCCCACCGAGAATTGGCGCCGACCCGCCAGGAATGTTGTGAAATACTGCATCCGAGATGTTAGGTTCCCTTAGGTTAGGGTATGTAACGTTATAGACGTATATAATGTCCCCACCGAGAAGTACGGGCCGACACGACCGGGATTTTGTAAAACATTACCAGCGAGGGTCTAGATGGGTTAGGTTAGGTTATATTACGATATAGACGTATATAATGTGCCCACCGAGAAGTAGGGTCCGACCCGCCAGGAATGTTGGAAAATACTACATCCGAGATGTTAGGTTGCCTTAGGTTAGGATATATAAAATTATAGACGTATAAAATGTCCCCACGGAAAAGTACGGCCCTACATGACCGGAATTTTGTAAAGCATTACCAGCGAGGGTCTTGATGGGTGAGGTTAGGTTATAGTACGATATAGACGTATATAATGTGCCTACCGAGAAGTAGGGTCCGACCCGCCAGGAATGTTGGAACATACAACATCCGAGATGTTGAGTTGCCTTTGGTTAGGATATATAACGTTATAGACGTATATAATGTCCGCACCGAGACGTACGAAACGACACGACCGGGATTCTGTAAAACATTCCCAGCTAGGGGCTAGATGGGTTATGTTAGGTTATATTGCGTTATAGACGTATATAATGTTCCCACTGAGAATTGGCGCCGACCCGCCAGGAATGTTGTGAAATACTGCATCCGAGATGTTAGGATCCCTTAGGTTAGGGTATATAACGTTATAGACGTATATAATGTCCCCACTGAGAAGTACGGGCCGACACGCCCGGGATTTTGTAAAACATTACCAGCGAGGGTCTAGATGGGTTAGGTTAGGTTATATTACGATATAGACGTATATAATGTGCCCACCGAGAAGTAGGGTCCGACCCGCCAGGAATGTTGGAAAATACTACATCCGAGATGTTAACTTGCCTTTGGTTAGGATATATAACGTTATAGACGTATATAATGCCCCCACGGAGAAGTACGGGCCGACACGACCGGGATTTTGTAAAATATTCCCAGCTAGGGTCTAGATGGGTTAGGTTAGGTTATATTACGTTATAGACGTAAATAATGTTCCCACCGAGAAGTAGGGGCCGCCCCGCCAGGAATGTTGGAAAATACTACATCCGAGATGTTAACTTGCCTTTGGTTAGGATATATAACGTTATAGACGTATATAATGCCCCCACGGAGAAGTACGGTCCGACACGACCGGGATTTTGTAAAATATTCGCAGCTAGGGGCTAGATGGGTTAGGTTAGGGTATATTACGTTATAGACGTATATAATGTGCCCACCGATGAGTAGGGGACGGCCCGCCAGGAATGTTGGAAAATACTACATCGGAGATGTTAAGTTGCCTTAGGTTAGGTTATATAACGATATAGACGTATATAATGTCCCCACGCAGAAGTACGGGCCGACACGACCGGGATTCTGTAAAACATTACCAGCGAGGGTCTAGATGGGTTAGGTTAGGTTATATTACGTTATAGACGTAAATAATGTTCCCACCGAGAAGTAGGGGCCGCCCCGCCAGGAATGTTGGAAAATACTACGTCCGAGATGTTAGGTTGCCTTAAGTTAGGATACATAACGATATAGACGTATATAATGTCCCCACGGAGAAGTACGGGCCGACACGACCGGGATTTTGTAAAACATTACCAGCGAGGGTCTAGATGGGTTAGGTTAGGTTATATTACGTTATAGACGTCTATAATGTGCCCACCGAGAAGTAGGGGCCGACCCGACAAGGAATGTTGGAAAATACTACATCCGAGAGGTTAAGTTGCCTTAGGTTAGGATATATAACGTTATAGACGTATATAATGTCCGCACCGAGACGTACGGGACGACACGACCGGGATTCTGTAAAACATTCCCAGCTAGGGGCTAGATGGGTTAGGTTAGGTTATATTCCGTTATAGACGTAAATAATGTTCCCACCGAGAAGTGGGGCAGACCCGCCAGGAATGTTGTGAAATACTACATTCGAGATGTTAGGTTGCCTTTGGTTAGGATATATAACTTGATAGACGTATATAATGTCCGGCTTCGAGACGTACGGGAAGACACGAACGGGATTCTGTGAAACATTACCAGCGAGGGTGTAGGTGGCTTAGGTTAGGTTATATTACGTTACAGACGTATATAATGTGCCCACCGAGAAGTAGGGGCCGACCCGCCAGGAATGTTGTAAAATACTACATCGGAGATGTTAGGTTCCCTTAGGTTAGGATATATAAAATTATAGACGTATAAAATGTCCCCACGGAAAAGTACGGGCCTACATGACCGGGATTTTGTAAAACATTACCAGCGAGGGTCTAGATGGGTTAGGTTAGGTTATAGTACGATACAGACGTATATAATGTGCCCACCGAGAAGTAGGGTCCGACCCGACGAGACTGTTGGAAAATACTACATCCGAGAGGTTAAGTTGCCTTAGGTTAGGATATATAACGTTATAGACGTATATAATGTCCGCACCGAGACGTACGGGACGACACGACCGGGATTCTGTAGAACATTACCAGCGAGGGTCTAGATGGGTTAGGTTAGGTTATATTACGATATAGACGTATATAATGTGCCCACCTAGAAGTAGGGGCCGACCCGCCAGGAATGTTGGAAAATACTACATTCGAGATGTTATGTTGCCTTAGGTTAGGACATATAAAATTATAGACGTATATAATGTCCCCACGGAAAAGTACGGTCCGACACGACCGGGATTTTGTAAAACATTAACAGCGAGGGTCTAGATGGGTTAGGTTAGGTTATATTACGATATAGAAGTATATAATGTGCCCACCGAGGAGTAGGGTCCGACCCGACAAGACTGTTGGAAAATACTACATCCGAGAGGTTAAGTTGCCTTAGGTTAGGATATTTAACGTTATAGACGTATATAATGTCCGCACCGAGACGTACGGGACGACACGACCGGGATTCTGTAAAACATTCCCAGCTAGGGGCTAGATGGGTTAGGTTAGGTTATATTACGTTATAGACGTAAATAATGTTCCCACCGAGAAGTGGGGCCGACCCGCCAGGAATGTTGTGAAATACTACATCCGAGATGTTAGGTTCCCTTAGGTTAGGATATATAACGTTATAGACGTATATAATGTCCCCACCGAGAAGTATGGGCCGACACGACCGGGATTTTGTAAAACATTACCAGCGAGGGTCTAGATGGGTTAGGTTAGGTTATATTACGATATAGACGTATATAATGTTCCCACCGAGAAGTGGGGCCGACCATCCAGGAATGTTGTGAAATACTACATCCGAGATGTTAGGTTCCCTTAGGTTAGGATATATAACGTTATAGACGTATATAATGTCCCCACCGAGAAGTACGGGCCAACATGGCCGGGATTTTGTAAAACATTACCAGCGAGGGTCTAGATGGGTTAGGTTAGGTTATAGTACGATATAGACGTATATAATGTGCCTACCGAGATGTAGGGTCCGACCCGCCAGGAATGTTGGAAAATACAACATCCGAGATGTTAAGTTGCCTTTGGTTAGGATATATAACGTTATAGACGTATATAATGTCCGCACCGAGACGTACGAGACGACACGACCGGGATTCTGTAAAACATTACCAGCGAGGGTCTAGATAGGTTAGGTTAGGTTATATTACGATATAGACGTATATAATGTTCCCACCGAGAAGTGGGGCCGACCAGCCAGAAATGTTGTGAAATACTACATCCGAGATGTTAGGTTCCCTTAGGTTAGGATATATAACGTTATAGACGTATATAATGTCCCCACGGAAAAGTACGGGCCTACATTACCGGGATTTTGTAAAACATTACCAGCGAGGGTCTAGATGGGTTAGGTTAGGTTATAGTACGATATAGACGTATATAATGTGCCTACCGAGAAGTAGGGTCCGACCCGCCAGGAATGTTGGAAAATACAACATCCGAGATGTTAAGTTGCCTTTGGTTAGGATATATAACGTTATAGACGTATATAATGTCCGCACCGAGACGTACGAGACGACACGACCGGGATTCTGTAAAACATTCCCAGCTAGGGGCTAGATGGGTTATGTTAGGTTATATTGCGTTATAGACGTATATAATGTTCCCACCTAGAATTGGCGCCGACCCGCCAGGAATGTTGTGAAATACTGCATCCGAGATGTTAGGTTCCCTTAGGTTAGGGTATGTAACGTTATAGACGTATATAATGTCCCCACCGAGAAGTACGGGCCGACACGACCGGGATTTTGTAAAACATTACCAGCGAGGGTCTAGATGGGTTAGGTTAGGTTATATTACGATATAGACGTATATAATGTGCCCACCGAGAAGTAGGGTCCGACCCGCCAGGAATGTTGGAAAATACTACATCCGAGATGTTAGGTTGCCTTAGGATAGGATATATAAAATTATAGACGTATAAAATGTCCCCACGGAAAAGTACGGCCCTACATGACCGGAATTTTGTAAAACATTACCAGCGAGGGTCTTGATGGGTGAGGTTAGGTTATAGTACGATATAGACGTATATAATGTGCCTACCGAGAAGTAGGGTCCGACCCGCCAGGAATGTTGGAACATACAACATCCGAGATGTTGAGTTGCCTTTGGTTAGGATATATAACGTTATAGACGTATATAATGTCCGCACGGAGAAGTACGGGCCGACACAACCGGGATTTTGTAAAATATTCGCAGCTAGGGGCTAGATGGGTTAGGTTAGGGTATATTACGTTATAGACGTATATAATGTTCCCACTGAGAATTGGCGCCGACCCGCCAGGAATGTTGTGAAATACTGCATCCGAGATGTTAGGATCCCTTAGGTTAGGGTATATAACGTTACAGACGTATATAATGTCCCCACTGAGAAGTACGGGCCGACACGCCCGGGATTTTGTAAAACATTACCAGCGAGGGTCTAGATGGGTTAGGTTAGGTTATATTACGATATAGACGTATATAATGTGCCCACCGAGAAGTAGGGTCCGACCCGCCAGGAATGTTGGAAAATACTACATCCGAGATGTTAACTTGCCTTTGGTTAGGATATATAACGTTATAGACGTATATAATGCCCCCACGGAGAAGTACGGGCCGACACGACCGGGATTTTGTAAAATATTCCCAGCTAGGTTCTAGATGGGTTAGGTTAGGTTATATTACGTTATAGACGTAAATAATGTTCCCACCGAGAAGTAGGGGCCGCCCCGCCAGGAATGTTGGAAAATACTACATCCGAGATGTTAACTTGCCTTTGGTTAGGATATATAACGTTATAGACGTATATAATGCCCCCACGGAGAAGTACGGGCCGACACAACCGGGATTTTGTAAAATATTCGCAGCTAGGGGCTAGATGGGTTAGGTTAGGGTATATTACGTTATAGACGTATATAATGTGCCCACCGATGAGTAGGGGACGGCCCGCCAGGAATGTTGGAAAATACTACATCGGAGATGTTAAGTTGCCTTAGGTTAGGATATATAACGATATAGACGTATATAATGTCCCCACGGAGAAGTACGGGCCGACACGACCGGGATTCTGTAAAACATTACCAGCGAGGGTCTAGATGGGTTAGGTTAGGTTATATTACGATATAGACGTATATAATGTGCCCACCTAGAAGTAGGGGCCGACCCGCCAGGAATGTTGGAAAATACTACATTCGAGATGTTATGTTGCCTTAGGTTAGGACATATAAAATTATAGACGTATATAATGTCCCCACGGAAAAGTACGGTCCGACACAACCGGGATTTTGTAAAACATTAACAGCGAGGGTCTAGATGGGTTAGGTTAGGTTATATTACGATATAGAAGTATATAATGTGCCCACCGAGAAGTAGGGTCCGACCCGACAAGACTGTTGGAAAATACTACATCCGAGAGGTTAAGTTGCCTTAGGTTAGGATATTTAACGTTATAGACGTATATAATGTCCGCACCGAGACGTACGGGACGACACGACCGGGATTCTGTAAAACATTCCCAGCTAGGGGCTAGATGGGTTAGGTTAGGTTATATTACGTTATAGACGTAAATAATGTTCCCACCGAGAAGTGGGGCCGACCCGCCAGGAATGTTGTGAAATACTACATCCGAGATGTTAGGTTCCCTTAGGTTAGGATATATAACGTTATAGACGTATATAATGTCCCCACCGAGAAGTGTGGGCCGACACGACCGGGATTTTGTAAAACATTACCAGCGAGGGTCTAGATGGGTTAGGTTAGGTTATATTACGATATAGACGTATATAATGTTCCCACCGATGAGTAGGGGACGGCCCGCCAGGAATGTTGGAAAATACTACATCGGAGATGTTAAGTTGCCTTAGGTTAGGATATATAACGATATAGACGTATATAATGTCCCCACGGAGAAGTACGGGCCGACACGACCGGGATTTTGTAAAACATTACCAGCGAGGGTCTAGATGGGTGAGGTTAGGTTATATTACGTTATAAACGTATATAATGTTCCCACCGAGAAGTGGGGTCCGACCCGCCAGGAATGTTGGAAAATACAACATCCGAGATGTTAAGTTGCCTTTGGCTAGGATATATAACGTTATAGACGTATATAATGTTCCCACCGAGAAGTGGGCCCGACCAGCCAGGAATTTTGTGAAATACTACATCCGATATGTTAGGTTCCCTTAGGTTAGGATATATAACGTTATAGACGTATATAATGTCCGCACCGAGACGTACGAGAGGACACGACCGGGATTCTGTAAAACATTACCAGCGAGGGTCTAGATGTGTTAGGTTAGGTTATATTACGATATAGACGTATATAATGTTCCCACCGAGAAGTGGGGCCGACCAGCCAGGAATGTTGTGAAATACTACATCCGAGATGTTAGGATCCCTTAGGTTAGGATATATAACGTTATAGACGTATATAATGTCCCCACCGAGAAGTATGGGCCGACACGACCGGGATTTTGTAAAACATTACCAGCGAGGGTCTAGATGGGTTAGGTTAGGTTATATTACGATATAGACGTATATAATGTTCCCACCGAGAAGTAGGGGCCGCCTCGCCAGGAATGTTGGAAAATACTACATCCGAGATGTTAGGTTGCCTTAGGTTAGGATATATAACGATATAGACGTATATAATGTCCCCACGGAGAAGTACGGGCCGACAGGACCGGGATTTTGTAAAACATTACCAGCGAGGGTCTAGATGGGTGAGGTTAGGTTATATTACGTTATAAACGTATATAATGTTCCCACCGAGAAGTGGGGCCGACCCGCCAGGAATGTTGTGAAATACTACATTCGAGATGTTAGGATGCCTTAGGTTAGGATATATAACTTGATAGACGTATATAATGTCCGGCTTCGAGACGTACGGGAAGACACGAACGGCATTCTGTGAATCATTACCAGCGAGTGTGTAGGTGGCTTAGGTTCGGTTATATTACGTTACAGACGTATATAATGTGCCCACCGAGAAGTAGGGTCCGACCCGCCAGGAATGTTGGAAAATACAACATCCGAGATGTTAAGTTGCCTTTGGCTAGGATATATAACGTTATAGACGTATATAATGTTCCCACCGAGAAGTGGGGCCGACCAGCCAGGAATGTTGTGAAATACTACATCCGAGATGTTAGGTTCCCTTAGGTTAGGATATATAACGTTATAGACGTATATAATGTCCGCACCGAGACGTACGGGACGACACGACAGGGATTCTGTAAAACATTGCCAGCTAGGGTCTAGATGGGTTAGGTTAGGTTATATTACGATATAGACGTATATAATGTTCCCACCGAGAAGTGGGGCCGACCATCCAGGAATGTTGTGTAATACTACATTCGAGATGTTAGGTTGCCTTAGGTTAGGATATATAAAATTATAGACGTATATAATGCCCCCACGGAGAAGTACGGTCCGACACGACAGGGATTTTGTAAAATATTCGCAGCTAGGGGCTAGATGGGTTAGGTTAGGGTATATTACGTTATAGACGTATATAATGTGCCCACCGATGAGTAGGGGACGGCCCGCCAGGAATGTTGGAAAATACTACATCGGAGATGTTAAGTTGCCTTAGGTTAGGATATATAACGATATAGACGTATATAATGTCCCCACGCAGAAGTACGGGCCGACACGACCGGGATTCTGTAAAACATTACCAGCGAGGGTCTAGATGGGTTAGGTTAGGTTATATTACGTTATAGACGTAAATAATGTTCCCACCGAGAAGTAGGGGCCGCCCCGCCAGGAATGTTGGAAAATACTACGTCCGAGATGTTAGGTTGCCTTAAGTTAGGATACATAACGATATAGACGTATATAATGTCCCCACGGAGAAGTACGGGCCGACACGACCGGGATTTTGTAAAACATTACCAGCGAGGGTCTAGATGGGTTAGGTTAGGTTATATTACGTTATAGACGTCTATAATATGCCCACCGAGAAGTAGGGGCCGACCCGACAAGGAATGTTGGAAAATACTACATCCGAGAGGTTAAGTTGCCTTAGGTTAGGATATATAACGTTATAGACGTATATAATGTCCGCACCGAGACGTACGGGACGACACGACCGGGATTCTGTAAAACATTCCCAGCTAGGGGCTAGATGGGTTAGGTTAGGTTATATTCCGTTATAGACGTAAATAATGTTCCCACCGAGAAGTGGGGCAGACCCGCCAGGAATGTTGTGAAATACTACATTCGAGATGTTAGGTTGCCTTTGGTTAGGATATATAACTTGATAGACGTATATAATGTCCGGCTTCGAGACGTACGGGAAGACACGAACGGGATTCTGTGAAACATTACCAGCGAGGGTCTAGATGGGTTAGGTTAGGTTATATTACGATATAGACGTATATAATGTGCCCACCTAGAAGTAGGGGCCGACCCGCCAGGAATGTTGTGAAATACTACATCCGAGATGTTAGGTTCCCTTAGGTTAGGATATATAACGTTATAGACGTATATAATGTCCCCACCGAGAAGTGTGGGCCGACACGACCGGGATTTTGTAAAACATTACCAGCGAGGGTCTAGATGGGTTAGGTTAGGTTATATTACGATATAGACGTATATAATGTTCCCACCGAGAAGTAGGGGCCGCCCCGCCAGGAATGTTGGAAAATACTACATCCGAGATGTTAGGTTGCCTTAGGTTAGGATATATAACGATATAGACGTATATAATGTCCCCACGGAGAAGTACGGGCCGACACGACCGGGATTTTGTAAAACATTACCAGCGAGGGTCTAGATGGGTGAGGTTAGGTTATATTACGTTATAAACGTATATAATGTTCCCACCGAGAAGTGGGCCCGACCAGCCAGGAATTTTGTGAAATACTACATCCGATATGTTAGGTTCCCTTAGGTTAGGATATATAACGTTATAGACGTATATAATGTCCGCACCGAGACGTACGAGAGGACACGACCGGGATTCTGTAAAACATTACCAGCGAGGGTCTAGATGTGTCAGGTTAGGTTATATTACGATATAGACGTATATAATGTTCCCACCGAGAAGTGGGGCCGACCAGCCAGGAATGTTGTGAAATACTACATCCGAGATGTTAGGTTCCCTTAGGTTAGGATATATAACGTTATAGACGTATATAATGTCCCCACCGAGAAGTATGGGCCGACACGACCGGGATTTTGTAAAACATTACCAGCGAGGGTCTAGATGGGTTAGGTTAGGTTATATTACGATATAGACGTATATAATGTGCCCACCGAGAAGTAGGGGCCGCCTCGCCAGGAATGTTGGAAAATACTACATCCGAGATGTTAGGTTGCCTTAGGTTAGGATATATAACGATATAGACGTATATAATGTCCCCACGGAGAAGTACGGGCCGACAGGACCGGGATTTTGTAAAACATTACCAGCGAGGGTCTAGATGGGTGAGGTTAGGTTATATTACGTTATAAACGTATATAATGTTCCCACCGAGAAGTGGGGCCGACCCGCCAGGAATGTTGTGAAATACTACATTCGAGATGTTAGGATGCCTTAGGTTAGGATATATAACTTGATAGACGTATATAATGTCCGGCTTCGAGACGTACGGGAAGACACGAACGGCATTCTGTGAATCATTACCAGCGAGTGTGTAGGTGGCTTAGGTTCGGTTATATTACGTTACAGACGTATATAATGTGCCCACCGAGAAGTAGGGGCCGACCCGCCAGGAATGTTGTAAAATACTACATCGGAGATGTTAGGTTCCCTTAGGTTAGGATATATAAAATTATAGACGTATAAAATGTCCCCACGGAAAAGTACGGGCCTACATGACCGGGATTTTGTAAAACATTACCAGCGAGGGTCTAGATGGGTTAGGTTAGGTTATAGTACGATACAGACGTATATAATGTGCCCACCGAGAAGTAGGGTCCGACCCGACGAGACTGTTGGAAAATACTACATCCGAGAGGTTAAGTTGCCTTAGGTTAGGATATATAACGTTATAGACGTATATAATGTCCGCACCGAGACGTACGGGACGACACGACCGGGATTCTGTAAAACATTACCAGCGAGGGTCTAGATGGGTTAGGTTAGGTTATATTACGATATAGACGTATATAATGTGCCCACCTAGAAGTAGGGGCCGACCCGCCAGGAATGTTGGAAAATACTACATTCGAGATGTTATGTTGCCTTAGGTTAGGACATATAAAATTATAGACGTATATAATGTCCCCACGGAAAAGTACGGTCCGACACGACCGGGATTTTGTAAAACATTAACAGCGAGGGTCTAGATGGGTTAGGTTAGGTTATATTACGATATAGAAGTATATAATGTGCCCACCGAGAAGTAGGGTCCGACCCGACAAGACTGTTGGAAAATACTACATCCGAGAGGTTAAGTTGCCTTAGGTTAGGATATTTAACATTATAGACGTATATAATGTCCGCACCGAGACGTACGGGACGACACGACCGGGATTCTGTAAAACATTCCCAGCTAGGGGCTAGATGGGTTAGGTTAGGTTATATTACGTTATAGACGTAAATAATGTTCCCACCGAGAAGTGGGGCCGACCCGCCAGGAATGTTGTGAAATACTACATCCGAGATGTTAGGTTCCCTTAGGTTAGGATATATAACGTTATAGACGTATATAATGTCCCCACCGAGAAGTATGGGCCGACACGACCGGGATTTTGTAAAACATTACCAGCGAGGGTCTAGATGGGTTAGGTTAGGTTATATTACGATATAGACGTATATAATGTTCCCACCGAGAAGTGGGGCCGACCATCCAGGAATGTTGTGAAATACTACATCCGAGATGTTAGGTTCCCTTAGGTTAGGATATATAACGTTATAGACGTATATAATGTCCCCACCGAGAAGTACGGGCCTACATGGCCGGGATTTTGTAAAACATTACCAGCGAGGGTCTAGATGGGTTAGGTTAGGTTATAGTACGATATAGACGTATATAATGTGCCTACCGAGATGTAGGGTCCGACCCGCCAGGAATGTTGGAAAATACAACATCCGAGATGTTAAGTTGCCTTTGGTTAGGATATATAACGTTATAGACGTATATAATGTCCGCACCGAGACGTACGAGACGACACGACCGGGATTCTGTAAAACATTACCAGCGAGGGTCTAGATAGGTTAGGTTAGGTTATATTACGATATAGACGTATATAATGTTCCCACCGAGAAGTGGGGCCGACCAGCCAGAAATGTTGTGAAATACTACATCCGAGATGTTAGGTTCCCTTAGGTTAGGATATATAACGTTATAGACGTATATAATGTCCCCACGGAAAAGTACGGGCCTACATTACCGGGATTTTGTAAAACATTACCAGCGAGGGTCTAGATGGGTTAGGTTAGGTTATAGTACGATATAGACGTATATAATGTGCCTACCGAGAAGTAGGGTCCGACCCGCCAGGAATGTTGGAAAATACAACATCCGAGATGTTAAGTTGCCTTTGGTTAGGATATATAACGTTATAGACGTATATAATGTCCGCACCGAGACGTACGAGACGACACGACCGGGATTCTGTAAAACATTCCCAGCTAGGGGCTAGATGGGTTATGTTAGGTTATATTGCGTTATAGACGTATATAATGTTCCCACCTAGAATTGGCGCCGACCCGCCAGGAATGTTGTGAAATACTGCATCCGAGATGTTAGGTTCCCTTAGGTTAGGGTATGTAACGTTATAGACGTATATAATGTCCCCACCGAGAAGTACGGGCCGACACGACCGGGATTTTGTAAAACATTACCAGCGAGGGTCTAGATGGGTTAGGTTAGGTTATATTACGATATAGACGTATATAATGTGCCCACCGAGAAGTAGGGTCCGACCCGCCAGGAATGTTGGAAAATACTACATCCGAGATGTTAGGTTGCCTTAGGTTAGGATATATAAAATTATAGACGTATAAAATGTCCCCACGGAAAAGTACGGCCCTACATGACCGGAATTTTGTAAAACATTACCAGCGAGGGTCTTGATGGGTGAGGTTAGGTTATAGTACGATATAGACGTATATAATGTGCCTACCGAGAAGTAGGGTCCGACCCGCCAGGAATGTTGGAACATACAACATCCGAGATGTTGAGTTGCCTTTGGTTAGGATATATAACGTTATAGACGTATATAATGTCCGCACGGAGAAGTACGGGCCGACACAACCGGGATTTTGTAAAATATTCGCAGCTAGGGGCTAGATGGGTTAGGTTAGGGTATATTACGTTATAGACGTATATAATGTTCCCACTGAGAATTGGCGCCGACCCGCCAGGAATGTTGTGAAATACTGCATCCGAGATGTTAGGATCCCTTAGGTTAGGGTATATAACGTTACAGACGTATATAATGTCCCCACTGAGAAGTACGGGCCGACACGCCCGGGATTTTGTAAAACATTACCAGCGAGGGTCTAGATGGGTTAGGTTAGGTTATATTACGATATAGACGTATATAATGTGCCCACCGAGAAGTAGGGTCCGACCCGCCAGGAATGTTGGAAAATACTACATCCGAGATGTTAACTTGCCTTTGGTTAGGATATATAACGTTATAGACGTATATAATGCCCCCACGGAGAAGTACGGGCCGACACGACCGGGATTTTGTAAAATATTCCCAGCTAGGGTCTAGATGGGTTAGGTTAGGTTATATTACGTTATAGACGTAAATAATGTTCCCACCGAGAAGTAGGGGCCGCCCCGCCAGGAATGTTGGAAAATACTACATCGGAGATGTTAAGTTGCCTTAGGTTAGGATATATAACGATATAGACGTATATAATGTCCCCACGGAGAAGTACGGGCCGACACGACCGGGATTCTGTAAAACATTACCAGCGAGGGTCTAGATGGGTTAGGTTAGGTTATATTACGATATAGAAGTATATAATGTGCCCACCGAGAAGTAGGGTCCGACCCGACAAGATTGTTGGAAAATACTACATCCGAGAGGTTAAGTTGCCTTAGGTTAGGATATATAACGTTATAGACGTATATAATGTCCGCACCGAGACGTACGGGACGACACGACCGGGATTCTGTAAAACATTCCCAGCTAGGGGCTAGATGGGTTAGGTTAGGTTATATTCCGTTATAGACGTAAATAATGTTCCCACCGAGAAGTGGGGCAGACCCGCCAGGAATGTTGTGAAATACTACATTCGAGATGTTAGGTTGCCTTTGGTTAGGATATATAACTTGATAGACGTATATAATGTCCGGCTTCGAGACGTACGGGAAGACACGAACGGGATTCTGTGAAACATTACCAGCGAGGGTGTAGGTGGCTTAGGTTAGGTTATATTACGTTACAGACGTATATATTGTGCCCACCGAGAAGTAGGGGCCGACCCGCGAGGAATGTTGGAAAATACTACATCGGAGATGTTAGGTTCCCTTAGGTTAGGATATATAAAATTATAGACGTATAAAATGTCCCCACGGAAAAGTACGGGCCTACATGACCGGGATTTTGTAAAACATTACCAGCGAGGGTCTAGATGGGTTAGGTTAGGTTATAGTACGATATAGACGTATATAATGTGCCCACCGAGAAGTAGGGTCCGACCCAACGAGACTGTTGGAAAATACTACATCCGAGAGGTTAAGTTGCCTTAGGTTAGGATATATAACGTTATAGACGTATATAATGTCCGCACCGAGACGTACGGGACGACACGACCGGGATTCTGTAAAACATTACCAGCGAGGGTCTAGATGGGTTAGGTTAGGTTATATTACGATATAGACGTATATAATGTGCCCACCTAGAAGTAGGGGCCGACCCGCCAGGAATGTTGGAAAATACTACATTCGAGATGTTATGTTGCCTTAGGTTAGGACATATAAAATTATAGACGTATATAATGTCCCCACGGAAAAGTACGGTCCGACACAACCGGGATTTTGTAAAACATTAACAGCGAGGGTCTAGATGGGTTAGGTTAGGTTATATTACGATATAGAAGTATATAATGTGCCCACCGAGAAGTAGGGTCCGACCCGACAAGACTGTTGGAAAATACTACATCCGAGAGGTTAAGTTGCCTTAGGTTAGGATATTTAACGTTATAGACGTATATAATGTCCGCACCGAGACGTACGGGACGACACGACCGGGATTCTGTAAAACATTCCCAGCTAGGGGCTAGATGGGTTAGGTTAGGTTATATTACGTTATAGACGTAAATAATGTTCCCACCGAGAAGTGGGGCCGACCCGCCAGGAATGTTGTGAAATACTACATCCGAGATGTTAGGTTCCCTTAGGTTAGGATATATAACGTTATAGACGTATATAATGTCCCCACCGAGAAGTGTGGGCCGACACGACCGGGATTTTGTAAAACATTACCAGCGAGGGTCTAGATGGGTTAGGTTAGGTTATATTACGATATAGACGTATATAATGTTCCCACCGAGAAGTAGGGGCCGCCCCGCCAGGAATGTTGGAAAATACTACATCCGAGATGTTAGGTTGCCTTAGGTTAGGATATATAACGATATAGACGTATATAATGTCCCCACGGAGAAGTACGGGCCGACACGACCGGGATTTTGTAAAACATTACCAGCGAGGGTCTAGATGGGTGAGGTTAGGTTATATTACGTTATAAACGTATATAATGTTCCCACCGAGAAGTGGGGTCCGACCCGCCAGGAATGTTGGAAAATACAACATCCGAGATGTTAAGTTGCCTTTGGCTAGGATATATAACGTTATAGACGTATATAATGTCCGCACCGAGACGTACGGGACGACACGACCGGGATTCTGTAAAACATTGCCAGCTAGGGTCTAGATGGGTTAGGTTAGGTTATATTACGATATAGACGTATATAATGTTCCCACCGAGAAGTGGGGCCGACCATCCAGGAATGTTGTGAAATACTACATTCGAGATGTTAGGTTGCCTTAGGTTAGGATATATAAAATTATAGACGTATATAATGTCCCCACGGAAAAGTACGGGCCGACACGACCGAGATTTTGCAAAACATTAACAGCGAGGGTCTAGATGGGTTAGGTTAGGTTATATTACGTTATAGACGTAAATAATGTTCCCACCGAGAAGTGGGGCCGACCCGCCAGGAATGTTGTGAAGTACTACATTCGAGATGTTAGGTTGCCTTTGGTTAGGATATATAACGTTATAGACGTATATAATGTCCGCACCGAGACGTACGAGAGGACACGACCGGGATTCTGTAAAACATTGCCAGCTAGGGTCTAGATGGGTTAGGTTAGGTTATATTACGATATAGACGTATATAATGTTCCCACTGAGAAGTGGGGCCGACCATCCAGGAATGTTGTGAAATACTACATTCGAGATGTTAGGTTGCCTTAGGTTAGGATATATAAAATTATAGACGTATATAATGTCCCCACGGAAAAGTACGGGCCGACACGACCGAGATTTTGCAAAACATTAACAGCGAGGGTCTAGATGGGTTAGGTTAGGTTATATTACGTTATAGACGTAAATAATGTTCCCACCGAGAAGTGGGGCCGACCCGCCAGGAATGTTGTGAAGTACTACATTCGAGATGTTAGGTTGCCTTTGGTTAGGATATATAACGTTATAGACGTATATAATGTCCGCACCGAGACGTACGAGAGGACACGACCGGGATTCTGTAAAACATTACCAGCGAGGGTCTAGATGGGTTAGGTTAGGTTATATTACCATATAGACGTATATAATGTTCCCACCGAGAAGTAGGGCCGACCAGCCAGGAATGTTGTGAAATACTACATCCGAGATGTTAGGTTCCCTTAGGTTAGGATATATAACGTTATAGACGTATATAATGTGCCCACCGAGAAGTATGGGCCGACACGACCGGGATTTTGTAAAACATTACCAGCGAGGTTCTAGATGGGTTAGGTTAGGTTATATTACGATATAGACGTATATAATGTTCCCACCGAGAAGTAGGGGCCGCCCCGCCAGGAATGTTGGAAAATACTACATCCGAGATGTTAGGTTGCCTTAGGTTAGGATATATAACGATATAGACGTATATAATGTCCCCACGGAGAAGTACGGGCCGACACGACCGGGATTCTGTAGAACATTACCAGCGAGGGTCTAGATGGGTGAGGTTAGGTTATATTACGTTATAAACGTATATAATGTTCCCACCGAGAAGTGGGGCCGACCCGCCAGGAATGTTGTGAAATACTACATCCGAGATGTTAGGTTCCCTTAGGTTAGGATATATAACGTTATAGACGTATATAATGTCCCCACCGAGAAGTACGGGCCTACATGGCCGGGATTTTGTAAAACATTACCAGCGAGGGTCTAGATGGGTTAGGTTAGGTTATATTACGATATAGACGTATATACTGTGCCCACCGAGAAGTAGGGTCCGACCCGCCAGGAATGTTGGAAAATACTACATCCGAGATGTTATGTTCCCTTAGGTTAGGATATATAAAATTATAGACGTATAAAATGTCCCCACGGAAAAGTACGGGCCTACATGACCGGGATTTTGTAAAACATTACCAGCGAGGGTCTTGGTGGGTTAGGTTAGGTTATAGTACGATATAGACATATATAATGTGCCTACCGAGAAATAGGGTCCGACCCGCCAGGAATGTTGGAACATACAACATCCGAGATGTTAAGTTGCCTTTGGTTAGGATATATAACGATATAGACGTATATAATGTCCCCACGGAGAAGTGGGGCCGACCATCCAGGAATGTTGTGAAATACTACATTCGAGATGTTAGGTTCCCTTAGGTTAGGATATATAACGTTATAGACGTATATAATGTCCGCACCGAGACGTACGAGACGACACGACCGGGATTCTGTAAAACATTCCCAGCTAGGGGCTAGATGGGTTATGTTAGGTTATATTGCGTTATAGACGTATATAATGTTCCCACCGAGAATTGGCGCCGACCCGCCAGGAATGTTGTTAAATACTGCATCCGAGATGTTAGGTTCCCTTAGGTTAGGGTATGTAACTTTATAGACGTATATAATGTCCCCACCGAGAAGTACGGGCCGACACGACCGGGATTTTGAAAAACATTACCAGCGAGGGTCTAGATGGGTTAGGTTAGGTTATATTACGATATAGACGTATATACTGTGCCCACCGAGAAGTAGGGTCCGACCCGCCAGGAATGTTGGAAAATACTACATCCGAGATGTTAGGTTCCCTTAGGTTAGGATATATAAAATTATAGACGTATAAAATGTCCCCACGGAAAAGTACGGGCCTACATGACCGGGATTTTGTAAAACATTACCAGCGAGGGTCTTGGTGGGTTAGGTTAGGTTATAGTACGATATAGACATATATAATGTGCCTACCGAGAAATAGGGTCCGACCCGCCAGGAATGTTGGAACATACAACATCCGAGATGTTAAGTTGCCTTTGGTTAGGATATATAACGTTATAGACGTATATAATGTCCGCACCGAGACGTACGAGACGACACGACCGGGATTCTGTAAAACATTCCCAGCTAGGGGCTAGATGGGTTATGTTAGGTTATATTGCGTTATAGACGTATTTAATGTTCCCACTGAGAATTGACGCCGACCCGCCAGGAATGTTGTGAAATACTGCATCCGAGATGTTAGGTTCCCTTAGGTTAGGGTATATAACGTCATAGACGTAAATAATGTTCCCACCGAGAAGTAGGGGCCGCCCCGCCAGGAATGTTGGAAAATACTACATCCGAGATGTTAGGTTGCCTTAGGTTAGGATATATAAAATTATAGACGTATATAATGTCCCCACGGAGAAGTACGGGCCGACACGACCGGGATTTTGTAAAACATTACCAGCGATGGTCTAGATGGGTTAGGTTAGGTTATATTACGATATAGACGTATATAATGTGCCCACCGAGAAGTAGGGTCCGACCCGCCAGGAATGTTGGAAAATACTACATCCGAGATGTTAAGTTGCCTTTGGTTAGGATATATAAAGTTATAGACGTGTATAATGTCCGCACCGAGACGTACGAGACGACACGACCGGGATTCTGTAAAACATTACAAGCGAGGGTCTAGATGGGTTAGGTTAGGTTATATTACGATATAGACGTATATAATGTTCCCACCGAGAAGTGGGGTCGACCAGCCAGGAATGTTGTGAAATACTACATCCGAGATGTTAGGTTCCCTTAGGTTAGGATATATAACGTTATAGACGTATATAATGTCCCCACCGAGAAGTATGGGCCGACACGACCGGGATTTTGTAAAACATTACCAGCGAGGGTCTAGATGGGTTAGGTTAGGTTATATTACGATATAGACGTATATAATGTTCCCACCGAGAAGTAGGGGCCGCCCCGCCAGGAATGTTGGAAAATACTACATCCGAGATGTTAGGTTGCCTTAGGTTAGGATATATAACGATATAGACGTATATAATGTCCCCACGGAGAAGTACGGGCCGACACGACCGGGATTTTGTAAAACATTACCAGCGAGGGTCTAGATGGGTGAGGTTAGGTTATATTACGTTATAAACGTATATAATGTTCCCACCGAGAAGTGGGGCCGACCCGCCAGGAATGTTGTGAAATACTACATTCGAGATGTTAGGATGCCTTAGGTTAGGATATATAACTTGATAGACGTATATAATGTCCGGCTTCGAGACGTACGGGAAGACACGAACGGGATTCTGTGAATCATTACCAGCGAGGGTGTAGGTGGCTTAGGTTCGGTTATATTACGTTACAGACGTATATAATGTGCCCACCGAGAAGTAGGGTCCGACCCGCCAGGAATGTTGGAAAATACAACATCCGAGATGTTAAGTTGCCTTTGGCTAGGATATATAACGTTATAGACGTATATAATGTTCCCACCGAGAAGTGGGGCCGACCAGCCAGGAATGTTGTGAAATACTACATCCGAGATGTTAGGTTCCCTTAGGTTAGGATATATAACGTTATAGACGTATATAATGTCCGCACCGAGACGTACGGGACGACACAACCGGGATTCTGTAAAACATTGCCAGCTAGGGTCTAGATGGGTTAGGTTAGGTTATATTACGATATAGACGTATATAATGTTCCCACCGAGAAGTGGGGCCGACCATCCAGGAATGTTGTGAAATACTACATTCGAGATGTTAAGTTGCCTTTGGTTAGGATATATAAAGTCATAGACGTATATAATGTCCGCACCGAGACGTACGAGACGACACGACCGGGATTCTGTAGAACATTACCAGCGAGGGTCTAGATGGGTTAGGTTTGGTTATAATACGATACGGACGTATATAATGTGCCCACCTAGAAGTAGGGGCCGACCCGCCAGGAATGTTGGAAAATACTACATTCGAGATGTTATGTTGCCTTAGGTTAAGATATATAAAATTATAGACGTATATAATGTCCCCACGGAAAAGTACGGGCCGACACGACCCGGATTTTGTAAAACATTAACAGCGAGGGTCTAGATGGGTTAGGTTAGGTTATATTACGATATAGAAGTATATAATGTGCCCACCGAGAAGTAGGGTCCGACCCGACAAGACTGTTGGAAAATACTACATCCGAGAGGTTAAGTTGCCTTAGGTTAGGATATATAACGTTATAGACGTATATAATGTCCGCACCGAGACGTACGGGACGACACGACCGGGATTCTGTAAAACATTCCCAGCTAGGTGCTAGATGGGTTAGGTTAGGTTATATTACGTTATAGACGTAAATAATGTTCCCACCGAGAAGTGGGGCAGACCCGCCAGGAATGTTGTGAAATACTACATTCGAGATGTTAGGCTGCCTTTGGTTAGGATATATAACGTTATAGACGTATATAATGTCCGCACCGAGACGTACGGGACGACACGACCGGGATTCTGTAAAACATTCCCAGCTAGGGGCTAGATGATTCATGTTAGGTTATATTCCGTTATAGACGTATATAATGTTCCCACCGAGAATTGGTGCCGACCCGCCAGGAATGTTGTGAAATACTACATCCGAGATGTTAGGTTCCCTTAGGTTAGGATATATAACGTTATAGACGTATATAATGTCCCCACCGAGAAGTACGGGCCGACACGACCGGGATTTTGTAAAACATTACCAGCGAGGGTCTGGATGGGTTAGGTTAGGTTATATTACGATATAGACGTATATAATGTTCCCACCGAGAAGTAGGGGCCGCCCCGCCAGGAATGTTGGAAAATACTACATCCGAGATGTTAGGTTGCCTTAGGTTAGGATATATAACGATATAGACGTATATAATGTCCCCACGGAGAATTACGGGCCGACACGACCGGGATTTTGTAAAACATTACCAGCGAGGGTCTAGATGGGTGAGGTTAGGTTATATTCCGTTATGGACGTATATAATGTTCCCACCGAGAATTGGTGCCGACCCGCCAGGAATGTTGTGAAATACTACATCCGAGATGTTAGGTTCCCTTAGGTTAGGATATATAACGTTGTAGACGTATATAATGTCCCCACCGAGAAGTACGGGCCTACATGGCCGGGATTTTGTAAAACATTACCAGCGAGGGTCTAGATGGGTTAGGTTAGGTTATAGTACGATATAGACGTATATAATGTGCCTACCGAGAAGTAGGGTCCGACCCGCCAGGAATGTTGGAAAATACAACATCCGAGATGTTAAGTTGCCTTTGGTTAGGATATATAACGTTATAGACGTATATAATGTCCGCACCAAGACGTACGAGACGACACGACCGGGATTCTGTAAAACATTCCCAGCTAGGGGCTAGATGGGTTATGTTAGGTTATATTGCGTTATAGACGTATATAATGTTCCCACCGAGAATTGGCGCCGACCCGCCAGGAATGTTGTTAAATACTGCATCCGAGATGTTAGGTTCCCTTAGGTTAGGGTATGTAACTTTATAGACGTATATAATGTCCCCACCGAGAAGTACGGGCCGACACGACCGGGATTTTGAAAAACATTACCAGCGAGGGTCTAGATGGGTTAGGTTAGGTTATATTACGATATAGACGTATATACTGTGCCCACCGAGAAGTAGGGTCCGACCCGCCAGGAATGTTGGAAAATACTACATCCGAGATGTTAGGTTCCCTTAGGTTAGGATATATAAAATTATAGACGTATAAAATGTCCCCACGGAAAAGTACGGGCCTACATGACCGGGATTTTGTAAAACATTACCAGCGAGGGTCTTGGTGGGTTAGGTTAGGTTATAGTACGATATAGACATATATAATGTGTCTACCGAGAAATAGGGTCCGACCCGCCAGGAATGTTGGAACATACAACATCCGAGATGTTAAGTTGCCTTTGGTTAGGATATATAACGTTATAGACGTATATAATGTCCGCACCGAGACGTACGAGACGACACGACCGGGATTCTGTAAAACATTCCCAGCTAGGGGCTAGATGGGTTATGTTAGGTTATATTGCGTTATAGACGTATTTAATGTTCCCACTGAGAATTGGCGCCGACCCGCCAGGAATGTTGTGAAATACTGCATCCGAGATGTTAGGTTCCCTTAGGTTAGGGTATATAACGTTATAGACGTATATAATGTCCCCACCGAGAAGTACGGGCCGACACGACCGGGATTTTGTAAAACATTACCAGCGAGGGTCTAGATGGGTTAGGTTAGGTTATATTTTGATATAGACGTATATAATGTTCCCACCGAGAAGTAGGGGCCGCCCCGCCAGGAATGTTGGAAAATACTACATCCGAGATGTTAGGTTGCCTTAGGTTAGGATATATAACGATATAGACGTATATAATGTCCCCACGGAGAATTACGGGCCGACACGACCGGGATTTTGTAAAACATTACCAGCGAGGGTCTAGATGGGTGAGGTTAGGTTATATTACGTTATAAACGTATATAATGTTCCCACCGAGAAGTGGGGCCGACCCGCCAGGAATGTTGTGACATACTACATTCGAGATGTTAGGATGCCTTAGGTTAGGATATATAACTTGATAGACGTATATAATGTCCGGCTTCGAGACGTACGGGAAGACACGAACGGGATTCTGTGAATCATTACCAGCGAGGGTGTAGGTGGCTTAGGTTCGGTTATATTACGTTACAGACGTATATAATGTGCCCACCGAGAAGTAGGGTCCGACCCGCCAGGAATGTTGGAAAATACAACATCCGAGATGTTAAGTTGCCTTTGGCTAGGGTATATAACGTTATAGACGTATATAATGTTCCCACCGAGAAGTGGGGCCGACCAGCCTGGAATGTTGTGAAATACTACATCCGAGATGTTAGGTTCCCTTAGGTTAGGATATATAACGTTATAGACGTATATAATGTCCGCACCGAGACGTACGGGACGACACGACCGGGATTCTGTAAAACATTGCCAGCTAGGGTCTAGATGGGTTAGGTTAGGTTATATTACGATATAGACGTATATAATGTTCCCACCGAGAAGTGGGGCCGACCATCCAGGAATGTTGTGAAATACTACATTCGAGATGTTAAGTTGCCTTTGGTTAGGATATATAAAGTCATAGACGTATATAATGTCCGCACCGAGACGTACGAGACGACACGACCGGGATTCTGTAGAACATTACCAGCGAGGGTCTAGATGGGTTAGGTTTGGTTATAATACGATACGGACGTATATAATGTGCCCACCTAGAAGTAGGGGCCGACCCGCCAGGAATGTTGGAAAATACTACATTCGAGATGTTATGTTGCCTTAGGTTAAGATATATAAAATTATAGACGTATATAATGTCCCCACGGAAAAGTACGGGCCGACACGACCCGGATTTTGTAAAACATTAACAGCGAGGGTCTAGATGGGTTAGGTTAGGTTATATTACGATATAGAAGTATATAATGTGCCCACCGAGAAGTAGGGTCCGACCCGACAAGACTGTTGGAAAATACTACATCCGAGAGGTTAAGTTGCCTTAGGTTAGGATATATAACGTTATAGACGTATATAATGTCCGCACCGAGACGTACGGGACGACACGACCGGGATTCTGTAAAACATTCCCAGCTAGGTGCTAGATGGGTTAGGTTAGGTTATATTACGTTATAGACGTAAATAATGTTCCCACCGAGAAGTGGGGCAGACCCGCCAGGAATGTTGTGAAATACTACATTCGAGATGTTAGGCTGCCTTTGGTTAGGATATATAACGTTATAGACGTATATAATGTCCGCACCGAGACGTACGGGACGACACGACCGGGATTCTGTAAAACATTCCCAGCTAGGGGCTAGATGATTCATGTTAGGTTATATTCCGTTATAGACGTATATAATGTTCCCACCGAGAATTGGTGCCGACCCGCCAGGAATGTTGTGAAATACTACATCCGAGATGTTAGGTTCCCTTAGGTTAGGATATATAACGTTGTAGACGTATATAATGTCCCCACCGAGAAGTACGGGCCTACATGGCCGGGATTTTGTAAAACATTACCAGCGAGGGTCTAGATGGGTTAGGTTAGGTTATAGTACGATATAGACGTATATAATGTGCCTACCGAGAAGTAGGGTCCGACCCGCCAGGAATGTTGGAAAATACAACATCCGAGATGTTAAGTTGCCTTTGGTTAGGATATATAACGTTATAGACGTATATAATGTCCGCACCAAGACGTACGAGACGACACGACCGGGATTCTGTAAAACATTCCCAGCTAGGGGCTAGATGGGTTATGTTAGGTTATATTGCGTTATAGACGTATTTAATGTTCCCACTGAGAATTGGCGCCGACCCGCCAGGAATGTTGTGAAATACTGCATCCGAGATGTTAGGTTCCCTTAGGTTAGGGTATATAACGTTATAGACGTAAATAATGTTCCCACCGAGAAGTAGGGGCCGCCCCGCCAGGAATGTTGGAAAATACTACATCCGAGATGTTAGGTTGCCTTAGGTTAGGATATATAAAATTATAGACGTATATAATGTCCCCACGGAAAAGTACGGGCCGACACGACCGAGATTTTGTAAAACATTAACAGCGAGGGTCTAGATGGGTTAGGTTAGGTTACATTACGATATAGACGTATATAATGTGCCCACCGAGAAGTAGGGTCCGACCCGCCAGGAATGTTGGAAAATACTACGTCCGAGATGTTAGGTTGCCTTAGGTTAGGATATATAACGATATAGACGTATATAATGTCCCCACGGAGAAGTACGGGCCGACACGACCGGGATTTTGTAAAACATTACCAGCGAGGGTCTAGATGGGTGAGGTTAGGTTATATTACGTTATAAACGTATATAATGTTCCCACCGAGAAGTGGGGCCGACCCGCCAGGAATGTTGTGAAATACTACATTCGAGATGTTAGGATGCCTTAGGTTAGGATATATAACTTGATAGACGTATATAATGTCCGGCTTCGAGACGTACGGGAAGACACGAACGGGATTCTGTGAATCATTACCAGCGAGGGTGTAGGTGGCTTAGGTTCGGTTATATTACGTTACAGACGTATCTAATGTGCCCCCCGAGAAGTAGGGTCCGACCCGCCAGGAATGTTGGAAAATACAACATCCGAGATGTTAAGTTGCCTTTGGCTAGGATATATAACGTTATAGACGTATATAATGTTCCCACCGAGAAGTGGGGCCGACCATCCAGGAATGTTGTGAAATACTACATCCGAGATGTTAGGTTCCCTTAGGTTAGGATATATAACGTTATAGATGTATATAATGTCCCCACCGAGAAGTACGGGCCGACACGACCGGGATTTTGTAAAACATTACCAGCGAGGGTCTAGATGGGTTAGGTTAGTTTATATTACGTTATAGACGTATATAATGTGCCCACCGAGAAGTAGGGGCCGACCCGCCAGGAATGTTGTGAAATACTACATTCGAGATGTTAGGTTGCCTTAGGTTAGGATATATAAAATTAGAGACGTATATAATGTCCCCACGGAAAAGTACGGGCCGACACGACCGAGATTTTGTAAAACATTAACAGCGAGGGTCTAGATGGGTTAGGTTAGGTTACATTACGATATAGACGTATATAATGTGCCCACCGAGAAGTAGGGTCCGACCCGCCAGGAATGTTGGAAAATACTACATTCGAGATGTTAGGTTGCCTTAGGTTAGGATATATAACGATATAGACGTATATAATGTCCCCACGGAGAAGTACGGGCCGACACGACCGGGATTTTGTAAAACATTACCAGCGAGGGTCTAGATGGGTTAGGTTAGGTTATATTACGATATAGACGTATATAATGTGCCCACCGAGAAGTAGGGTCCGACCCGCCAGGAATGTTGGAAAATACTACATCCGAGATGTTAAGTTGCCTTAGGTTAGGATGTATAACGTTATAGACGTATATAATGTCCGCACCGAGACGTACGGGACGACACGACCGGGATTCTGTAAAACATTCCCAGCTAGGTGCTAGATGGGTTAGGTTAGGTTATATTACGTTATAGACGTAAATAATGTTCCCACCGAGAAGTGGGGCAGACCCGCCAGGAATGTTGTGAAATACTACATTCGAGATGTTAGGCTGCCTTTGGTTAGGATATATAACGTTATAGACGTATATAATGTCCGCACCGAGACGTACGGGACGACACTACCGGGATTTTGTACAACATTACCAGCGAGGGTCTAGATGGGTTAGGTTAGGTTATATTACGATATAGACGTATATAATGTTCCCACCGAGAAGTGGGGCCGACCAGCCAGGAATGTTGTGAAATACTGCATCCGAGATGTTAGGTTCCCTTAGGTTAGGGTATATAACTTGATAGACGTATATAATGTCCGGCTTCGAGACGTACGGGAAGACACGAACGGGATTCTGTGACACATTACCAGCGAGGGTGTAGGTGGCTTAGGTTAGGTTATATTACGATACAGACGTATATAATGTGCCCACCGAGAAGTAGGGGCCGACCCGCCAGGAATGTTGGAAAATACTACATCCGAGATGTTAGGTTCCCTTAGGTTGGGATATATAAAATTATAGACGTATAAAATGTCCCCACGGAAAAGTACGGGCCTACATGACCGGGATTTTGTAAAACATTACCAGCGAGGGTCTAGATGCATTAGGTTAGGTTATATTACGTTATAGACGTATATAATGTGCCCACCGAGAAGTAGGGGCCGACCCGACAAGGAATGTTGGAAAATACTACATTCAAGATGTTATGTTGCATTAGGTTAGGATATATAAAATTATAGACGTATATAATGTCCCCACGGAAAGGTACGGGCCGACACGACCGAGATTTTGTAAAACATTAACAGCGAGGGTCTAGATGGGTTAGATTAGGTTACATTACGATATAGACGTATATAATGTGCCCACCGAGAAGTAGGGTCCGACCCGCCAGGAATGTTGAAAAATACTACATCCGAGATGTTAGGTTGCCTTAGGTTAGGATATATAACGTTATAGACGTCTATAATGTCCCCACCGAGACGTACGGGACGACACGACCGGGATTCTGTAAAACATTCCCAGCTAGGGGCTAGATGGATTAGGTTAGGTTATATTACGATATAGACGTATATAATGTTCCCACCGAGAAGTGGGGCCGACCCGCCAGGAATGTTGTGAAATACTACATTCGAGATGTTAGGTTGCCTTTGGTTAGGATATATAACGTTATAGACGTATATAATGTCCGCTCCGAGACGTACGGGACGACACGACCGGGATTCTGTAGAACATTACCAGCGAGGGTCTAGATGGGTTAGGTTTGGTTATATTACGATACAGACGTATATAATGTGCCCACCTAGAAGTAGGGGCCGAACCGCCAGGAATGTTGGAAAATACTACATTCGAGATGTTATGTTGCCTTAGGTTAGGATATATAAAATTATAGACGTATATAATGTCCCCACGGAAAAGTACGGGCCGACACGACCCGGATTTTGTAAAACATTAGCAGCGAGGGTCTAGATGGGTTAGGTTAGGTTACATTACGATATAGAAGTATATAATGTGCCCTCCGAGAAGTAGGGTCCGACCCGACAAGACTGTTGGAAAATACTACATCCGAGAGGTTAAGTTGCCTTAGGTTAGGATATATAACGTTATAGACGTATATAATGTCCGCACCGAGACGTACGGGACGACACGATCGGGATTCTGTAAAACATTCCCAGCTAGGGGCTAGATGGGTTAGGTTAGGTTCTATTACGTTATAGACGTAAATAATGTTCCCACCGAGAAGTGGGGCAGACCCGCCAGGAATGCTGTGAAATACTACATTCGAGATGTTAGGTTGCCTTTGGTTAGGATATGTAAGGTTATAGACGTATATAATGTCCGCACCGAGACGTACGGGACGACACGACCGGGATTCTGTAAAACATTACAAGCGAGGCTCTAGATGGGTTAGGTTAAGTTATACTTCGTTATAAACGTATATAATGTTCCCACCGAGAAGTGGGGCCGACCAGCCAGGAATGTTGTGAAATACTACATCCGAGATGTTAGGTTCGCTTAGGTTAGTATATATAACGTTATAGACGTATATAATGTCCGCACCGAGACGTACGGGCCGACAGGACAGGGATTCTGCAAAACATTACAAGCGAGGGGCTAGATGGTTTAGGTTAGGTTATATTACGATATAGACGTATATAATGTGCCCACCGAGAAGTAGGGGCCGACCCGCCAGGAATGTTGGAAAATACTACATCCGAGATGTTAGGTTGCCTTAGGTTAGGATATATAACGATATAGACGTATATAATGTCCCCACGGAGAAGTACGGGCCGACACGACCGGGATTTTGTAAAACATTACCAGCGAGGGTCTAGATGGATTAGGTTAGGTTATATTACGTTATAGACGTAAATAATGTTCCCACCGAGAAGTGGGGCCGACCCGCCAGGAATGTTGTGAAATACTACATCCGAGATGTTAGGTTCGCTTAGGTTAGTATATATAATGTTATAGACGTATATAATGTCCGCACCGAGACGTACGGGCCAACACGACAGGGATTCTGCAAAACATTACAAGCGAGGGGCTAGATGGGTTAGGTTAGGTTATACTACGTTATAAACGTATATAATTTTCCCACCGAGAAGTGGGGCCGACAAGCCACGAATGTTGTGAAATACTACATCCGTGATGTTAGGTTCCCTTAGGTTAGGATATATAACGTTATAGACGTATATAATGTCCGCACCGAGACGTACGAGACGACACGACCGGGATTCTGTAAAATATTACCAGCGAGGGTCTAGATGGGTTAGGTTAGGTTATATTACGATATAGACGTATATAATGTGCCCACCGAGAAGTAGGGACTGACCCGCCAGGAATGTTGGAAAATACTACATCCGAGATTTTAAGTTGCCTTAGGTTAGGATATATAAAATTATAGACGTATATAATGTCCCCACGGAAAAGTACGGGCCGACAAGACTGGGATTTTGTAAAACATAACCAGCGACGGGCTAGATGGGTTAGGTTAGGTTATATTACCTTATAAAAGTATATAATGTTCCCACCGAGAAGTGGGGCCGACCAGGCAGGAATGTTGTGAAATACTACATCCGAGATGTTAGGTTCGCTTAGGTTAGTATATATAATGTTATAGACGTATATAATGTCCGCACCGAGACGTACGGGCCGACACGACAGGGATTCTGCAAAACATTACAAGCGAGGGGCTAGATGGGTTAGGTTAGGTTATATTACGACATAGACGTATATAATGAGCCCACCGAGAAGTAGGGGCCGACCCGCCAGGAATGTTGGAAAATACTACATCGGAGCTGTTAAGTTGCCTTAGGTTAGGATATATAACGATATAGACGTATATAATGTCCCCACGGAAAAGTACGGGCCGACACGACCCGGATTTTGTAAAACATTAGCAGCGAGGGTCTAGATGGGTTAGGTTAGGTTACATTACGATATAGAAGTATATAATGTGCCCTCCGAGAAGTAGGGTCCGACCCGACAAGACTGTTGGAAAATACTACATCCGAGAGGTTAAGTTGCCTTAGGTTAGGATATATAACGTTATAGACGTATATAATGTCCGCACCGAGACGTACGGGACGACACGATCGGGATTCTGTAAAACATTCCCAGCTAGGGGCTAGATGGGTTAGGTTAGGTTCTATTACGTTATAGACGTAAATAATGTTCCCACCGAGAAGTGGGGCAGACCCGCCAGGAATGCTGTGAAATACTACATTCGAGATGTTAGGTTGCCTTTGGTTAGGATATGTAAGGTTATAGACGTATATAATGTCCGCACCGAGACGTACGGGACGACACGACCGGGATTCTGTAAAACATTACAAGCGAGGTGCTAGATGGGTTATGTTAGGTTATACTACGTTATAAACGTATATAATGTTCCCACCGAGAAGTGGGGCCGACCAGCCAGGAATGTTGTGAAATACTACATCCGAGATGTTAGGTTCCCTTAGGTTAGGATATATAACGTTATAGACGTATATAATGTCCGCACCGAGACGTACGAGACGACACGAACGGGATTCTGTAAAACATTACCAGCGAGGGTCTAGATGGGTTAGGTTAGGTTATATTACGATATAGACGTATATAATGTGCCCACCGAGAAGTAGGGTCCGACCCGCCAGGAATGTTGGAAAATACTACATCCGAGATGTTAAGTTGCCTTTGGTTAAGATATATAACGTTATAGACGTATATAATGTCCCCACGGAGAAGTACGGGCCGACACGACCGGGATTTTGTAAAACATTACCAGCGAGGGTCTAGATGGATTATGTTAGGTTATATTACGTTATAGACGTAAATAATGTTCCCACCGAGAAGTGGGGCCGACCCGCCAGGAATGTTGGAAAATACTACATCCGAGATGTTAGGTTGCCTTAGGTTAGGATATATAACGATATAGATATATATAATGTTCGCACGGAGAAGTACGGGCCGACACGACCGGGATTTTGTAAAACATTACCAGCGAGGGTCTAGATGCATTAGGTTAGGTTATATTACGCTATAGACGTAAGTAATGTTCCCACCGAGAAGTGGGGCCGACCCGCCAGGAATGTTGTGAAATACTACATTCGAGATGTTAGGTTGCCTTTGGTTAGGATATAAAACGTGATAGACGTATATAATGTCCGCGCCGAGACGTACGGGACAACACGACCGGAATTCTGTAAAACATTACAAGCGAGGGTCTAGATGGGTTAGGTTAGGTTATACTTCGTTATAAACGTATATAATGTTCCCACCGAGAAGTGGGGCCGACCAGCTATGAATGTTGTGAAATACTACATCCGAGATGTTAGGTACCCTTAGGTTAGGATATATAACGTTATAGACGTATATAATGTCCGCACCGAGACGTACGGGCCGACACGACCGGGATTCTGCAAAACATTACAAGCGAGGGGCTAGATGGGTTAGGTTAGGTTATACTACGTTATAAACGTATATAATTTTCCCACCGAGAAGTAGGGGCCGCCCCGCCAGGAATGTTGGAAAATACTACATCCGAGATGTTAGGTTGCCTTTGGTTAAGATATATAACGTTATAGACGTATATAATGTCCGCGCCGAGACGTACGGGACGACACGATCGGGATTCTGTAAAACATTACAAACGAGGGTCTAGATGGGTTACGTTAGGTTATACTTCGTTATAAACGTATATAATGTTCCCACCGAGAAGTGGGGCCGACCAGCCAGGAATCTTGTGAAATACTACATGCGAGATGTTAGGTACCCTTGGGTTAGGATATATAACGTTATAGACGTATATAATGTCCGCACCGCGACGTACGGGCCGACACGACCGGGATTCTGCAAAACATTACAAGCGAGGGGCTAGATGGGTTAGGTTAGGTTATACTACGTTATAAACGTATATAATTTTCCCACCGAGAAGTAGGGGCCGCCCCCGCCAGGAATGTTGGAAAATACTACATCCGAGATGTTAGGTTCCCTTAGGTTAGGATATATAACGTTATAGACGTATATAATGTCCCCACGGAGAAGTACGGGCCGACACGACCGGGATTTTGTAAAACATTACCAGCGAGGGTCTAGATGGATTAGATTAGGTTATATTACGTTATAGACGTAAATAATGTTCCCACCGAGAAGTGGGGCCGACCCGCCAGGAATGTTGTGAAATACTACATTCGAGATGTTAGGTTGCCTTTGGTTAGGATATATAACGTTATAGACCTATATAATGTCCGCACCGAGACGTACGGGACGACACGACCGGGATTCTGTAAAACATTACAAGCGAGGCTCTAGATGGGTTAGGTTAAGTTATACTTCGTTATAAACGTATATAATGTTCCCACCGAGAAGTGGGGCCGACCAGCCAGGAATGTTGTGAAATACTACATCCGAGATGTTAGGTTCGCTTAGGTTAGTATATATAACGTTATAGACGTATATAATGTCCGCACCGAGACGTACGGGCCGACAGGACAGGGATTCTGCAAAACATTACAAGCGAGGGGCTAGATGGTTTAGGTTAGGTTATATTACGATATAGACGTATATAATGTGCCCACCGAGAAGTAGGGGCCGACCCGCCAGGAATGTTGGAAAATACTACATCCGAGATGTTAGGTTGCCTTAGGTTAGGATATATAACGATATAGACGTATATAATGTCCCCACGGAGAAGTACGGGCCGACACGACCGGGATTTTGTAAAACATTACCAGCGAGGGTCTAGATGGATTAGGTTAGGTTATATTACGTTATAGACGTAAATAATGTTCCCACCGAGAAGTGGGGCCGACCCGCCAGGAATGTTGTGAAATACTACATCCGAGATGTTAGGTTCGCTTAGGTTAGTATATATAATGTTATAGACGTATATAATGTCCGCACCGAGACGTACGGGCCAACACGACAGGGATTCTGCAAAACATTACAAGCGAGGGGCTAGATGGGTTAGGTTAGGTTATACTACGTTATAAACGTATATAATTTTCCCACCGAGAAGTGGGGCCGACAAGCCACGAATGTTGTGAAATACTACATCCGTGATGTTAGGTTCCCTTAGGTTAGGATATATAACGTTATAGACGTATATAATGTCCGCACCGAGACGTACGAGACGACACGACCGGGATTCTGTAAAATATTACCAGCGAGGGTCTAGATGGGTTAGGTTAGGTTATATTACGAAATAGACGTATATAATGTGCCCACCGAGAAGTAGGGACTGACCCGCCAGGAATGTTGGAAAATACTACATCCGAGATGTTAGGTTGCCTTAGGTTAGGATATATAACGATATAGACGTATATAATGTACCCACGGAGAAGTACGGGCCGACACGAGCGGGATTTTGTAAAACATTACAAGCGAGGGTCTAGGTGGGTTAGGTTAGGTTATACTTCGTTATAAACGTATATAATGTTCCCACCGAGAAATGGGGCCGACCAGCCAGGAATGTTGTGAAATACTACATCCGAGATGTTAGGTACCCTTAGGTTAGGATATATAACGTTATAGACGTATATAATGTTCGCACCGAGACGTACGGGCCGACACGACCGGGATTCTGCAAAACATTACAAGCGAGGGGCTAGATGGGTTAGGTTAGGTTATTCTACGTTATAAACGTATATAATTTTCCCACCGAGAAGTGGGGCCGACCAGCCAGCAATGTTGTGAAATACTACATCCGAGATGTTAGGTTCGCTTAGGATAGGATATATAACGTTATAGACGTATATAATGTCCGCACCGAGACGTACGGGCCGACACGACCGGGATTCTGCAAAACATTACAAGCGAGGGGCTAGATGGGTTAGGTTAGGTTATACTACGTTATAAACGTATATAATTTTCCCACCGAGAAGTGGGGCCGACCAGCCACGAATGTTGTGAAATACTACATCCGTGATGTTAGGTTCCCTTAGGTTAGGATATATAACGTTATAGACGTATATAATGTCCGCACCGAGACGTACGAGACGACACGACCGGGATTCTGTAAAACATTACCAGCGAGGGTCTAGATGGGTTAGGTTAGGTTATATTACGATATAGACGTATATAATGTGCCCACCGAGAAGTAGGGACTGACCCGCCAGGAATGTTGGAAAATGCTACATCCGAGATTTTAAGTTGCCTTAGGTTAGGATATATAAAATTATAGACGTATATAATGTCCCCACGGAAAAGTACGAGCCGACAAGACTGGGATTTTGTAAAACATAACCAGCGACGGGCTAGATGGGTTAGGTTAGGTTATATTACGTTATAAACGTATATAATGTTCCCACCGAGAAGTGGGGCCGACCAGCCAGGAATGTTGTGAAATACTACATCCGAGATGTTAGGTTCGCTTAGGTTAGTATATATAATGTTATAGACGTATATAATGTCCGCACCGAGACGTACGGGCCGACACGACAGGGATTCTGCAAAACATTACAAGCGAGGGGCTAGATGGGTTAGGTTAGGTTATACTACGTTATAAACGTATATAATTTTCCCACCGAGAAGTGGGGCCGACCAGCCACGAATGTTGTGAAATACTACATCCGTGACGTTAGGTTCCCTTAGGTTAGGATATATAACGTTATAGACGTATATAATGTCCGCACCGAGACGTACGAGACGACACGACCGGGATTCTGTAAAATATTACCAGCGAGGGTCTAGATGGGTTAGGTTAGGTTATATTACGATATAGACGTATATAATGAGCCCACCGAGAAGTAGGGGCCGACCCGCCAGGAATGTTGGAAAATACTTCATCGGAGCTGTTAAGTTGCCTTAGGTTAGGATATATAACGATATAGACGTATATAATGTCCCCACGGAGAAGTACGGGCCGACACGACCGGGATTTTGTAAAACATTATCAGCGAGGGTCTAGATGGGTTAGGTTTGGTTATACTACGATATAGACGTATATAATGTGCCCACCGAGAAGTAGGGGCCGACCCGCCAGGAATGTTGGAAAATACTACATCCGAGATGTTAGATTGCCTTAGGTTAGGATATATAACGATATAGACGTATATAATGTACCCACGGAGAAGTACGGGCCGACACGAGCGGGATTTTGTAAAACATTACAAGCGAGGGTCTAGGTGGGTTAGGTTAGGTTATACTTCGTTATAAACGTATATAATGTTCCCACCGAGAAATGGGGCCGACCAGCCAGGAATGTTGTGAAATACTACATCCGAGATGTTAGGTACCCTTAGGTTAGGATATATAACGTTATAGACGTATATAATGTTCGCACCGAGACGTACGGGCCGACACGACCGGGATTCTGCAAAACATTACAAGCGAGGGGCTAGATGGGTTAGGTTAGGTTATACTACGTTATAAACGTATATAATTTTCCCACCGAGAAGTGGGGCCGACCAGCCAGCAATGTTGTGAAATACTACATCCGAGATGTTAGGTTCGCTTAGGTTAGTATATATAATGTTATAGACGTATATAATGTCCGCACCGAGACGTACGGGCCGACACGACAGGGATTCTGCAAAACATTACAAGCGAGGGGCTAGATGGGTTAGGTTAGGTTATACTACGTTATAAACGTATATAATTTTCCCACCGAGAAGTGGGGCCGACCAGCCACGAATGTTGTGAAATACTACATCCGTGATGTTAGGTTCCCTTAGGTTAGGATATATAACGTTATAGACGTATATAATGTCCCCACGGAGAAGTACGAGACGACACGACCGGGATTCTGTAAAACATTACCAGCGAGGGTCTAGATGGGTTAGGTTAGGTTATATTACGATATAGACGTATATAATGTGCCCACCGAGAAGTAGGGACTGACCCGCCAGGAATGTTGGAAAATGCTACATCCGAGATTTTAAGTTGCCTTAGGTTAGGATATATAAAATTATAGACGTATATAATGTACCCACGGAAAAGTACGAGCCGACAAGACTGGGATTTTGTAAAACATAACCAGCGACGGGCTAGATGGGTTAGGTTAGGTTATATTACGTTATAAACGTATATAATGTTCCCACCGAGAAGTGGGGCCGACCAGCCAGGAATGTTGTGAAATACTACATCCGAGATGTTAGGTTCGCTTAGGTTAGTATATATAATGTTATAGACGTATATAATGTCCGCACCGAGACGTACGGGCCGACACGACAGGGATTCTGCAAAACATTACAAGCGAGGGGCTAGATGGGTTAGGTTAGGTTATACTACGTTATAAACGTATATAATTTTCCCACCGAGAAGTGGGGCCGACCAGCCACGAATGTTGTGAAATACTACATCCGTGATGTTAGGTTCCCTTAGGTTAGGATATATAACGTTATAGACGTATATAATGTCCGCACCGAGACGTACGAGACGACACGACCGGGATTCTGTAAAATATTACCAGCGAGGGTCTAGATGGGTTAGGTTAGGTTATATTACGATATAGACGTATATAATGTGCCCACCGAGAAGTAGGGACTGACCCGCCAGGAATGTTGGAAAATACTACATCCGAGATTTTAAGTTGCCTTAGGTTAGGATATATAAAATTATAGACGTATATAATGTCCCCACGGAAAAGTACGGGCCGACAAGACTGGGATTTTGTAAAACATAACCAGCGACGGGCTAGATGGGTTAGGTTAGGTTATATTACCTTATAAAAGTATATAATGTTCCCACCGAGAAGTGGGGCCGACCAGCCAGGAATGTTATGAAATACTACATCCGAGATGTTAGGTTCGCTTAGGTTAGTATATATAACGTTATAGACGTATATAATGTCCGCACCGAGACGTACGGGCCGACACGACAGGGATTCTGCAAAACATTACAAGCGAGGGGCTAGATGGGTTAGGTTAGGTTATATTACGACATAGACGTATATAATGAGCCCACCGAGAAGTAGGGGCCGACCCGCCAGGAATGTTGGAAAATACTACATCGGAGCTGTTAAGTTGCCTTAGGTTAGGATATATAACGATATAGACGTATATAATGTCCCCACGGAGAAGTACGGGCCGACACGACCGGGATTTTGTAAAACATTACCAGCGAGGGTCTAGATGGGTTAAGTTTGGTTATATTACGATATAGACGTATATAATGTGCCCACCGAGAAGTAGGGGCCGACCCGCCAGGAATGTTGGAAAATACTACATCCGAGATGTTAGGTTGCCTTAGGTTAGGATATATAACGATATAGACGTATATAATGTCCCCACGGAGAAGTACGGGCCGACACGACCGGGATTTTGTAAAACATTACCAGCGAGGGTCTAGATGGATTAGGTTAGGTTATACTACGTTATAGACGTAAATAATGTTCCCACCGAGAAGTGGGGCCGACGCGCCAGGAATGTTGTGAAATACTACATTCGAGATGTTAGGTTGCCTTTGGTTAGGATATAAAACGTTATAGACGTATATAATGTACCCACGGAGAAGTACGGGCCGACACGACCGGGATTTTGTAAAACATTACCAGCGAGGGCCTAGATGGATTAGGTTAGGTTATATTACGTTATAGACGTATATAATTTTCCCACCGAGAAGTAGGGGCCGACCCGCCAGGAATGTTGGAAAATACTACATCGGAGATGTTAAGTTGCCTTAGGTTAGGATATATAACGATATAGACGTATATAATGTCCCCACGGAGAAGTACGGGCCGACACGACCGGGATTTTGTAAAACATTACCAGCGAGGGTCTAGATGGGTTAGGTTTGGTTATATTACGATATAGACGTATATAATGTGCCCACCTAGAAGTAGGGGCCGACCCGCCAGGAATGTTGGAAAATACTACATCCGAGATGTTAGGTTGCCTTAGGTTAGGATATATAACGATATAGACGTATATAATGTCCCCACGGAGAAGTACGGGCCGACACGACCGGGATTCTGTAAAACATTACCAGCGAGGGTCTAGATGGATTAGGTTAGGTTATATTACGTTATATACGTAAATAATGTTCCCACCGAGAAGTGGGACCGACCCGCCAGGAGTGTTGTGAAATACTACATTCGAGATGTTAGGTTGCCTTAGGTTAGGATATATAAAATTATAGACGTATATAATGTCCCCACGGAAAAGTACGAGCCGACAAGACTGGGATTTTGTAAAACATAACCAGCGACGGGCTAGATGGGTTAGGTTAGGTTATATTACGTTATAAACGTATATAATGTTCCCACCGAGAAGTGGGGCCGACCAGCCAGGAATGTTGTGAAATACTACATCCGAGATGTTAGGTTCGCTTAGGTTAGTATATATAATGTTATAGACGTATATAATGTCCGCACCGAGACGTACGGGCCGACACGACAGGGATTCTGCAAAACATTACAAGCGAGGGGCTAGATGGGTTAGGTTAGGTTATACTACGTTATAAACGTATATAATTTTCCCACCGAGAAGTGGGGCCGACCAGCCACGAATGTTGTGAAATACTACATCCGTGATGTTAGGTTCCCTTAGGTTAGGATATATAACGTTATAGACGTATATAATGTCCGCACCGAGACGTACGAGACGACACGACCGGGATTCTGTAAAATATTACCAGCGAGGGTCTAGATGGGTTAGGTTAGGTTATATTACGATATAGACGTATATAATGTGCCCACCGAGAAGTAGGGACTGACCCGCCAGGAATG
>CAXAJV010001110.1:0-69000 GCA_963969225.1 Xylocopa violacea | reverse complement strand
TTGGAAAATACTACATCCGAGATTTTAAGTTGCCTTAGGTTAGGATATATAAAATTATAGACGTATATAATGTCCCCACGGAAAAGTACGGGCCGACAAGACTGGGATTTTGTAAAACATAACCAGCGACGGGCTAGATGGGTTAGGTTAGGTTATATTACCTTATAAAAGTATATAATGTCCCCACCGAGAAGTGGGGCCGACCAGCCAGGAATGTTATGAAATACTACATCCGAGATGTTAGGTTCGCTTAGGTTAGTATATATAACGTTATAGACGTATATAATGTCCGCACCGAGACGTACGGGCCGACACGACAGGGATTCTGCAAAACATTACAAGCGAGGGGCTAGGTGGGTTGGGTTAGGTTATATTACGACATAGACGTATATAATGAGCCCACCGAGAAGTAGGGGCCGACCCGCCAGGAATGTTGGAAAATACTACATCGGAGCTGTTAAGTTGCCTTAGGTTAGGATATATAACGATATAGACGTATATAATGTCCCCACGGAGAAGTACGGGCCGACACGACCGGGATTTTGTAAAACATTACCAGCGAGGGTCTAGATGGGTTAGGTTTGGTTATATTACGATATAGACGTATATAATGTGCCCACCGAGAAGTAGGGGCCGACCCGCCAGGAATGTTGGAAAATACTACATCCGAGATGTTAGGTTGCCTTAGGTTAGGATATATAACGATATAGACGTATATAATGTCCCCACGGAGAAGTACGGGCCGACACGACCGGGATTTTGTAAAACATTACCAGCGAGGGTCTAGATGGATTAGGTTAGGTTATACTACGTTATAGACGTAAATAATGTTCCCACCGAGAAGTGGGGCCGACCCGCCAGGAATGTTGTGAAATACTACATTCGAGATGTTAGGTTGCCTTTGGTTAGGATATATAACGTTATAGACGTATATAATGTCCCCACGGAGAAGTACGGGCCGACACGACCGGGATTTTGTAAAACATTACCAGCGAGGGTCTAGATGGGTTAGGTTTGGTTATATTACGATATAGACGTATATAATGTGCCCACCGAGAAGTAGGGGCCGACCCGCCAGGAGTGTTGGAAAATACTACATCCGAGATGTTAGGTTGCCTTAGGTTAGGATATATAACGATATAGACGTATATAATGTCCCCACGGAGAAGTACGGGCCGACACGACCGGGATTTTGTAAAACATTACCAGCGAGGGTCTAGATGGATTAGGTTAGGTTATATTACGTTATAGACGTAAATAATGTTCCCACCGAGAAGTGGGGCCGACGCGCCAGGAATGTTGTGAAATACTACATTCGAGATGTTAGGTTGCCTTTGGTTAGGATATAAAACGTTATAGACGTATATAATGTACCCACGGAGAAGTACGGGCCGACACGACCGGGATGTTGTAAAACATTACCAGCGAGGGCCTAGATGGATTAGGTTAGGTTATATTACGTTATAGACGTAAATAATGTTCCCACCGAGAAGTGGGGCCGACCCGCCAGGAATGTTGTGAAATACTACATTCGAGATGTTAGGTTGCCTTTGGTTAGGATATATAACGTTATAGACGTATATAATGCCCGCACCGAGACGTACGGGACGACACGACCGGGATTCTGTAAAACATTACAAGCGAGGGTCTAGAAGGTTTAGGTTAAGTTATACTTCGTTATAAACGTATATAATGTTCCCACCGAGAAGTGGGGCCGACCAGCCAGGAATGTTGTGAAATACTACATCCGAGATGTTAGGTTCGCTTAGGTTAGGATATATAACGTTATAGACGTATATAATGTCCGCACCGAGACGTACGGGCCGACACGACCGGGATTCTGCAAAACATTCCAAGCGAGGGGCTAGATGAGTTAGGTTAGGTTATACTACGTTATAAACGTATATAATTTTCCCACCGAGAAGTGGGGCCGACCAGCCACGAATGTTGTGAAATACTACATCCGTGATGTTAGGTTCCCCTAGGTTAGGATATATAACGTTATAGACGTATATAATGTCCGCACCGAGACGTACGGGCCGACACGACAGGGATTCTGCAAAACATTACAAGCGAGGGGCTAGATGGGTTAGGTTAGGTTATATTACGATATAGACGTATATAATGTGCCCACCGAGAAGTAGGGGCCGACCCGCCAGGAATGTTGGAAAATACTACATCGGAGATGTTAAGTTGCCTTAGGTTAGGATATATAACGATATAGACGTATATAATGTCCCCACGGAGAATTACGGGCCGACACGACCGGGATTTTGTAAAACATTACCAGCGAGGGTCTAGATGGGTTAGGTTTGGTTATATTACGATATAGACGTATATAATGTGCCCACCTAGAAGTAGGGGCCGACCCGCCAGGAATGTTGGAAAATACTACATCCGAGATGTTAGGTTGCCTTAGGTTAGGATATATAACGATATAGACGTATATAATGTCCCCACGGAGAAGTACGGGCCGACACGACCGGGATTTTGTAAAACATTACCAGCGAGGGTCTAGATGGATTAGGTTAGGTTATATTACGTTATATACGTAAATAATGTTCCCACCGAGAAGTGGGACCGACCCGCCAGGAGTGTTGTGAAATACTACATTCGAGATGTTAGGTTGCCTTTGGCTAGGATATAAAACGTTATAGACGTATATGATGTCCGCGCCGAGACGTACGGGACGACACGACCGGGATTCTGTAAAACATTACAAGCGAGGGTCTAGATGGGTTAGGTTAGGTTATACTTCGTTATAAACGTATATAATGTTCCCACCGAGAAGTGGGGCCGACCAGCCAGGAATGTTGTGATATACTACATGCGAGATGTTAGGTACCCTTAGGTTAGGATATATAACGTTATAGACGTATATAATGTCCGCACGGAGACGTACGGGCCGACACGACAGGGATTCTGCAAAACATTACAAGCGAGGGGCTAGATGGGTTAGGTTAGGTTATATTACGATATAGACGTATATAATGTGCCCACCGAGAAGTAGGGGCCGACACGCCAGGAATGTTGGAAAATACTACATCGGAGCTGTTAAGTTGCCTTAGGTTAGGATATATAACGATATAGACGTATATAATGTCCCCACGGAGAAGTACGGGCCGACACGACCGGGATTTTGTAAAACATTACCAGCGAGGGTCTAGATGGGTTAGGTTTGGTTATATTACGATATAGACGTATATAATGTTCCCACCGAGAAGTAGGGGCCGACCCGCCAGGAATGTTGGAAAATACTAAATCCGAGATGTTAGGTTGCCTTAGGTTAGGATATATAACGATATAGACGTATATAATGTCCCCACGGAGAAGTACGGGCCGACACGACCAGGATTTTGTAAAACATTACAAGCGAGGGGCTAGATGGGTTAGGTTAGGTTATATTACGATATAGACGTATATAATGAGCCCACCGAGAAGTAGGGGCCGACCCGCCAGGAATGTTGGAAAATACTACATCGGAGCTGTTAAGTTGCCTTAGGTTAGGATATATAACGTTATAGACGTATATAATGTCCGCACCGAGACGTACGGGCCGACACGACCGGGATTCTGCAAAACATTCCAAGCGAGGGGCTAGATGAGTTAGGTTAGGTTATACTACGTTATAAACGTATATAATTTTCCCACCGAGAAGTGGGGCCGACCAGCCACGAATGTTGTGAAATACTACATCCGTGATGTTAGGTTCCCTTAGGTTAGGATATATAACGTTATAGACGTATATAATGTCCGCACCGAGACGTACGAGACGACACGACAGGGATTCTGTAAAATATTACCAGCGAGGGTCTAGATGGGTTAGGTTAGGTTATATTACGATATAGACGTATATAATGTGCCCACCGAGAAGTAGGGACTGACCCGCCAGGAATGTTGGAAAATACTACATCCGTGGATTTTAAGTTGCCTTAGGTTAGGATATATAAAATTATAGACGTATATAATGTCCCCACGGAAAAGTACGGGCCGACAAGACTGGGATTTTGTAAAACATAACCAGCGACGGGCTAGATGGGTTAGGTTAGGTTATATTACGTTATAAACGTATATAATGTTCCCACCGAGAAGTGGGGCCGACCAGCCAGGAATGTTGTGAAATACTACATCCGAGATGTTAGGTTCGCTTAGGTTAGTATATATAACGTTATAGACGTATATAATGTCCGCACCGAGACGTACGGGCCGACACGACAGGGATTCTGCAAAACATTACAAGCGAGGGGCTAGATGGGTTAGGTTAGGTTATATTACGATATAGACGTATATAATGTGCCCACCGAGAAGTAGGGGCCGACCCGCCAGGAATGTTGGAAAATACTACATCGGAGCTGTTAAGTTGCCTTAGGTTAGGATATATAACGATATAGACGTATATAATGTCCCCACGGAGAAGTACGGGCCGACACGACCGGGATTTTGTAAAACATTACCAGCGAGGGTCTAGATGGGTTAGGTTTGGTTATATTACGATATAGACGTATATAATGTGCCCACCGAGAAGTAGGGGCCGACCTGCCAGGAATGTTGGAAAATACTAAATCCGAGATGTTAGGTTGCCTTAGGTTAGGATATATAACGATATAGACGTATATAATGTCCCCACGGAGAAGTACGGGCCGACACAACCGGGATTTTGTAAAACATTACAAGCGAGGGGCTAGATGGGTTAGGTTAGGTTATATTACGATATAGACGTATATAATGAGCCCACCGAGAAGTAGGGGCCGACCCGCCAGGAATGTTGGAAAATACTACATCGGAGCTGTTAAGTTGCCTTAGGTTAGGATATATAACGATATAGACGTATATAATGTCCCCACGGAGAAGTACGGGCCGACACGACCGGGATTTTGTAAAACATTACCAGCGAGGGTCTAGATGGGTTAGGTTTGGTTATATTACGATATAGACGTATATAATGTGCCCACCGAGAAGTAGGGGCCGACCCGCCAGGAATGTTGGAAAATACTACATCCGACATGTTAGGTTGCCTTAGGTTAGGATATATAACGATATAGACGTATATAATGTCCCCACGGAGAAGTACGGGCCGACACGACCGGGATTTTGTAAAACATTACCAGCGAGGGTCTAGATGGATTAGGTTAGGTTATACTACGTTATAGACGTAAATAATGTTCCCACCGAGAAGTGGGGCCGACCCGCCAGGAATGTTGTGAAATACTACATTCGAGATGTTAGGTTGCCTTTGGTTAGGATATATAACGTTATAGACGTATATAATGTCCCCACGGAGAAGTACGGGCCGACACGACCGGGATTTTGTAAAACATTACCAGCGAGGGTCTAGATGGGTTAGGTTTGGTTATATTACGATATAGACGTATATAATGTGCCCACCGAGAAGTAGGGGCCGACCCGCCAGGAATGTTGGAAAATACTACATCCGAGATGTTAGGTTGCCTTAGGTTAGGATATATAACGATATAGACGTATATAATGTCCCCACGGAGAAGTACGGGCCGACACGACCGGGATTTTGTAAAACATTACCAGCGAGGGTCTAGATGGATTAGGTTAGGTTATATTACGTTATAGACGTAAATAATGTTCCCACCGAGAAGTGGGGCCGACGCGCCAGGAATGTTGTGTAATACTCCATTCGAGATGTTAGGTTGCCTTTGGTTAGGATATAAAACGTTATAGACGTATATAATGTACCCACGGAGAAGTACGGGCCGACACGACCGGGATTTTGTAAAACATTACCAGCGAGGGCCTAGATGGATTAGGTTAGGTTATATTACGTTATAGACGTAAATAATGTTCCCGCCGAGAAGTGGGGCCGACCCGCCAGGAATGTTGTGAAATACTACATTCGAGATGTTAGGTTGCCTTTGGCTAGGATATAAAACGTTATAGACGTATATGATGTCCGCGCCGAGACGTACGGGACGACACGACCGGGATTCTGTAAAACATTACAAGCGAGGGTCTAGATGGGTTAGGTTAGGTTATACTTCGGTATAAACGTATATAATGTTCCCACCGAGAAGTGGGGCCGACCAGCCAGGAATGTTGTGATATACTACATGCGAGATGTTAGGTACCCTTAGGTTAGGATATATAACGTTATAGACGTATATAATGTCCCCACGGAGAAGTACGGGCCGACACGACCGGGATTTTGTAAAACATTACCAGCGAGGGTCTAGATGGGTTAGGTTTGGTTATATTACGATATAGACGTATATAATGTGCCCACCGAGAAGTAGGGGCCGACCCGCCAGGAAAGTTGGAAAATACTAAATCCGAGATGTTAGGTTGCCTTAGGTTAGGATATATAACGATATAGACGTATATAATGTCCCCACGGAGAAGTACGGGCCGACACGACCGAGATTTTGTAAAACATTACAAGCGAGGGGCTAGATGGGTTAGGTTAGGTTATATTACGATATAGACGTATATAATGAGCCCACCGAGAAGTAGGGGCCGACCCGCCAGGAATGTTGGAAAATACTACATCGGAGCTGTTAAGTTGCCTTAGGTTAGGATATATAACGTTATAGACGTATATAATGTCCGCACCGAGACGTACGGGCCGACACGACCGGGATTCTGCAAAACATTCCAAGCGAGGGGCTAGATGAGTTAGGTTAGGTTATACTACGTTATAAACGTATATAATTTTCCCACCGAGAAGTGGGGCCGACCAGCCACGAATGTTGTGAAATACTACATCCGTGATGTTAGGTTCCCTTAGGTTAGGATATATAACGTTATAGACGTATATAATGTCCGCACCGAGACGTACGAGACGACACGACCGGGATTCTGTAAAATATTACCAGCGAGGGTCTAGATGGGTTAGGTTAGGTTATATTACGATATAGACGTATATAATGTGCCCACCGAGAAGTAGGGACTGACCCGCCAGGAATGTTGGAAAATACTACATCCGTGGATTTTAAGTTGCCTTAGGTTAGGATATATAAAATTATAGACGTATATAATGTCCCCACGGAGAAGTACGGGCCGACACGACCGGGATTTTGTAAAACATTACCAGCGAGGGTCTAGATGGATTAGGTTAGGTTATATTACGTTATAGACGTAAATAATGTTCCCACCGAGAAGTGGGACCGACCCGCCAGGAATGTTGTGAAATACTACATTCCAGATGTTAGGTTGCCTTTGGTTAGGATATAAAACGTTATAGACGTATATAATGTCCGCACCGAGACGTACGGGCCGACACGACCGGGATTCTGCAAAACATTACAAGCGAGGGGCTAGATGGGTTAGGTTAGGTTATACTACGTTATAAACGTATATAATTTTCCCACCGAGAAGTGGGGCCGACCAGCCAGGAATGTTGTGAAATACTACATCCGTGATGTTAGGTTCCCTTAGGTTAGGATATATAACGTTATAGACGTATATAATGTCCGCACCGAGACGTACGAGACGACACCACCGGGATTTTGTAGAACATTACCAGCGAGGGTCTAGATGGGTTAGGTTAGGTTATATTACGATATAGACGTATATAATGTTCCCACCAAGAAGTAGCGGCCGCCCCGCCAGGAATGTTGGAAAATACTACATCCGAGATGTTAGGTTCCCTTAGGTTAGGATATATAACGTTATAGACGTATATAATGTCCCCACGGAGAAGTACGGGCCGACACGACCGGGATTTTGTAAAACATTACCAGCGAGGGTCTAGATGGATTAGGTTAGGTTATATTACGTTATAGACGTAAATAATGTTCCCACCGAGAAGTGGGGCCGACCCGCCAGGAATGTTGTGAAATACTACATTCGAGATGTTAGTTTGCCTTTGGTTAGGATATATAACGTTATAGACGTATATAATGTCCGCACCGAGACGTACGGGACGACACGACCGGGATTCTGTAAAACATTACAAGCGAGGCTCTAGATGGGTTAGGTTAAGTTATACTTCGTTATAAACGTATATAATGTTCCCACCGAGAAGTGGGGCCGACCCGCCAGGAATGTTGGAAAATACTACATCCGAGATGTTAGGTTGCCTTAGGTTAGGATATATAACGATATAGACGTATATAATGTCCCCACGGAGAAGTACGGGCCGACACGACCGGGATTTTGTAAAACATTACAAGCGAGGGTCTAGATGGGTTAGGTTAGGTTATACTTCGTTATAAACGTATATAATGTTCCCACCGAGAAGTGGGGCCGACCAGCCAGGAATGTTGTGAAATACTACATGCGTGATGTTAGGTTCCCTTAGGTTAGGATATATAACGTTATAGACGTATATAATGTCCCCACGGAGAAGTACGGGCCGACACGACCGGGATTTTGTAAAACATTACCAGCGAGGGTCTAGATGGATTAGGTTAGGTTATATTACGTTATAGACGTAAATAATGTTCCCACCGAGAAGTGGGGCCGACCCGCCAGGAATGTTGTGAAATACTACATTCGAGATGTTAGGATGCCTTTGGTTAGGATATATAACGTTATAGACGTATATAATGCCCGCACCGAGACGTACGGGACGACACGACCGGGATTCTGTAAAACATTACAAGCGAGGGTCTAGATGGGTTAGGTTAAGTTATACTTCGTTATAAACGTATATAATGTTCCCACCGAGAAGTGGGGCCGACCAGCCAGGAATGTTGTGAAATACTACATCCGAGATGTTAGGTTCGCTTAGGTTAGGATATATAACGTTATAGACGTATATAATGTCCGCACCGAGAAGTACGGGCCGACACGACCGGGATTCTGCAAAACATTACAAGCGAGGGGCTAGATGGGTTAGGTTAGGTTATACTACGTTATAAACGTATATAATTTTCCCACCGAGAAGTGGGGCCGACCAGCCAGGAATGTTGTGAAATACTACATCCGTGATGGTAGGTTCCCTTAGGTTAGGATATATAACTTTATAGACGTATATAATGTCCGCACCGAGACGTACGAGACGACACGACCGGGATTCTGTAAAACATTACCAGCGAGGGTCTAGATGGGTTAGGTTAGGTTATATTACGATATAGTCGTATATAATGTGCCCACCGAGAAGTAGGGACTGACCCGCCAGGAATGTTGGAAAATACTACATCCGAGATGTTAGGTTGCCTTAGGTTAGGATATATAACGATATAGACGTATATAATGTCCCCACGGAGAAGTACGGGCCGACACGACCGGGATTTTGTAAAACATTACCAGCGAGGGTCTAGATGGGTTAGGTTAGGTTATATTACGTTATAAACGTATATAATGTTCCCACCGAGAAGTGGGGCCGACCAGCCAGGAATGTTGTGAAATACTACATCCGAGATGTTAGGTTCGCTTAGGTTAGTATATATAACGTTATAGACGTATATAATGTCCGCACCGAGACGTACGGGCCGACACGACAGGGATTCTGCAAAACATTACAAGCGAGGGGCTAGATGGGTTAGGTTAGGTTATATTACGATATAGACGTATATAATGTGCCCACCGAGAAGTAGGTGCCGACCCGCCAGGAATGTTGGAAAATACTACATAGGAGATGTTAAGTTGCCTTAGGTTAGGATATATAACGATATAGACGTATATAATGTCCCCACGGAGAAGTACGGGCCGACACGACCGGGATTTTGTAAAACATTACCAGCGAGGGTCTAGATGGGTTAGGTTTGGTTATATTACGATATAGACGTATATAATGTGCCCACCTAGAAGTAGGGGCCGACCCGCCAGGAATGTTGGAAAATACTACATCCGAGATGTTAGGTTGCCTTAGGTTAGGATATATAACGATATAGACGTATATAATGTCCCCACGGAGAAGTACGGGCCGACACGACCGGGATTTTGTAAAACATTACCAGCGAGGGTCTAGATGGGTTAGGTTTGGTTATATTACGATATAGACGTATATAATGTGCCCACCGAGAAGTAGGGGCCGACCCGCCAGGAATGTTGGAAAATACTACATCCGAGATGTTAGGTTGCCTTAGGTTAGGATATATAACGATATAGACGTATATAATGTCCCCACGGAGAAGTACGGGCCGACACGACCGGGATTTTGTAAAACATTACCAGCGAGGGTCTAGATGGATTAGGTTAGGTTATATTACGTTATAGACGTAAATAATGTTCCCACCGAGAAGTGGGACCGACCCGCCAGGAATGTTGTGAAATACTACATTCCAGATGTTAGGTTGCCTTTGGTTAGGATATAAAACGTTATAGACGTATATAATGTCCGCACAGAGACGTACGGGCCGACACGACCGGGATTCTGCAAAACATTACAAGCGAGGGGCTAGATGGGTTAGGTTAGGTTATACTACGTTATAAACGTATATAATTTTCCCACCGAGAAGTGGGGCCGACCAGCCAGGAATGTTGTGAAATACTACATCCGTGATGTTAGGTTCCCTTAGGTTAGGATATATAACGTTATAGACGTATATAATGTCCGCACCGAGACGTACGAGACGACACCACCGGGATTTTGTAGAACATTACCAGCGAGGGTCTAGATGGGTTAGGTTAGGTTATATTACGATATAGACGTATATAATGTTCCCACCAAGAAGTAGCGGCCGCCCCGCCAGGAATGTTGGAAAATACTACATCCGAGATGTTAGGTTCCCTTAGGTTAGGATATATAACGTTATAGACGTATATAATGTCCCCACGGAGAAGTACGGGCCGACACGACCGGGATTTTGTAAAACATTACCAGCGAGGGTCTAGATGGATTAGGTTAGGTTATATTACGTTATAGACGTAAATAATGTTCCCACCGAGAAGTGGGGCCGACCCGCCAGGAATGTTGTGAAATACTACATTCGAGATGTTAGTTTGCCTTTGGTTAGGATATATAACGTTATAGACGTATATAATGTCCGCACCGAGACGTACGGGACGACACGACCGGGATTCTGTAAAACATTACAAGCGAGGCTCTAGGTGGGTTAGGTTAAGTTATACTTCGTTATAAACGTATATAATGTTCCCACCGAGAAGTGGGGCCGACCCGCCAGGAATGTTGGAAAATACTACATCCGAGATGTTAGGTTGCCTTAGGTTAGGATATATAACGATATAGACGTATATAATGTCCCCACGGAGAAGTACGGGCCGACACGACCGGGATTTTGTAAAACATTACAAGCGAGGGTCTAGATGGGTTAGGTTAGGTTATACTTCGTTATAAACGTATATAATGTTCCCACCAAGAAGTAGCGGCCGCCCCGCCAGGAATGTTGGAAAATACTACATCCGAGATGTTAGGTTCCCTTAGGTTAGGATATATAACGTTATAGACGTATATAATGTCCCCACGGAGAAGTACGGGCCGACACGACCGGGATTTTGTAAAACATTACCAGCGAGGGTCTAGATGGATTAGGTTAGGTTATATTACGTTATAGACGTAAATAATGTTCCCACCGAGAAGTGGGGCCGACCCGCCAGGAATGTTGTGAAATACTACATTCGAGATGTTAGTTTGCCTTTGGTTAGGATATATAACGTTATAGACGTATATAATGTCCGCAACGAGACGTACGGGACGACACGACCGGGATTCTGTAAAACATTACAAGCGAGGCTCTAGATGGGTTAGGTTAAGTTATACTTCGTTATAAACGTATATAATGTTCCCACCGAGAAGTGGGGCCGACCCGCCAGGAATGTTGGAAAATACTACATCCGAGATGTTAGGTTGCCTTAGGTTAGGATATATAACGATATAGACGTATATAATGTCCCCACGGAGAAGTACGGGCCGACACGACCGGGATTTTGTAAAACATTACAAGCGAGGGTCTAGATGGGTTAGGTTAGGTTATACTTCGTTATAAACGTATATAATGTTCCCACCGAGAAGTGGGGCCGACCAGACAGGAATGTTGTGCAATACTACATCCGAGATGTTAGGTACCCTTAGGTTAGGATATATAACGTTATAGACGTATATAATGTCCGCACCGAGACGTACGGGCCGACACGACCGGGATTCTGCAAAACATTACAAGCGAGGGGCTAGATGGGTTAGGTTAGGTTATACTACGTTATAAACGTATATAATTTTCCCACCGAGAAGTGGGGCCGACCAGCCAGGAATGTTGTGAAATACTACATGCGTGATGTTAGGTTCCCTTAGGTTAGGATATATAACGTTATAGACGTATATAATGTCCCCACGGAGAAGTACGGGCCGACACGACCGGGATTTTGTAAAACATTACCAGCGAGGGTCTAGATGGATTAGGTTAGGTTATATTACGTTATAGACGTAAATAATGTTCCCACCGAGAAGTGGGGCCGACCCGCCAGGAATGTTGTGAAATACTACATTCGAGATGTTAGGTTGCCTTTGGTTAGGATATATAACGTTATAGAAATATATAATGCCCGCACCGAGACGTACGGGACGACACGACCGGGATTCTGTAAAACATTACAAGCGAGGGTCTAGATGGGTTAGGTTAAGTTATACTTCGTTATAAACGTATATAATGTTCCCACCGAGAAGTGGGGCCGACCAGCCAGGAATGTTGTGAAATACTACATCCGTGATGGTAGGTTCCCTTAGGTTAGGATATATAACTTTATAGACGTATATAATGTCCGCACCGAGACGTACGAGACGACACGACCGGGATTCTGTAAAACATTACCAGCGAGGGTCTAGATGGGTTAGGTTAGGTTATATTACGATATAGTCGTATATAATGTGCCCACCGAGAAGTAGGGACTGACCCGCCAGGAATGTTGGAAAATACTACATCCGAGATGTTAGGTTGCCTTAGGTTAGGATATATAACGATATAGACGTATATAATGTCCCCACGGAGAAGTACGGGCCGACACGACCGGGATTTTGTAAAACATTACCAGCGAGGGTCTAGATGGGTTAGGTTAGGTTATATTACGTTATAAACGTATATAATGTTCCCACCGAGAAGTGGGGCCGACCAGCCAGGAATGTTGTGAAATACTACATCCGAGATGTTAGGTTCGCTTAGGTTAGTATATATAACGTTATAGACGTATATAATGTCCGCACCGAGACGTACGGGCCGACACGACAGGGATTCTGCAAAACATTACAAGCGAGGGGCTAGATGGGTTAGGTTAGGTTATATTACGATATAGACGTATATAATGTGCCCACCGAGAAGTAGGTGCCGACCCGCCAGGAATGTTGGAAAATACTACATCGGAGATGTTAAGTTGCCTTAGGTTAGGATATATAACGATATAGACGTATATAATGTCCCCACGGAGAAGTACGGGCCGACACGACCGGGATTTTGTAAAACATTACCAGCGAGGGTCTAGATGGGTTAGGTTTGGTTATATTACGATATAGACGTATATAATGTGCCCACCTAGAAGTAGGGGCCGACCCGCCAGGAATGTTGGAAAATACTACATCCGAGATGTTAGGTTGCCTTAGGTTAGGATATATAACGATATAGACGTATATAATGTCCCCACGGAGAAGTACGGGCCGACACGACCGGGATTTTGTAAAACATTACCAGCGAGGGTCTAGATGGGTTAGGTTTGGTTATATTACGATATAGACGTATATAATGTGCCCACCGAGAAGTAGGGGCCGACCCGCCAGGAATGTTGGAAAATACTACATCCGAGATGTTAGGTTGCCTTAGGTTAGGATATATAACGATATAGACGTATATAATGTCCCCACGGAGAAGTACGGGCCGACACGACCGGGATTTTGTAAAACATTACCAGCGAGGGTCTAGATGGGTTAGGTTTGGTTATATTACGATATAGACGTATATAATGTGCCCACCGAGAAGTAGGGGCCGACCCGCCAGGAATGTTGGAAAATACTACATCCGAGATGTTAGGTTGCCTTAGGTTAGGATATATAACGTTATAGACGTATATAATGTCCCCACGGAGAAGTACGGGCCGACACGACCGGGATTTTGTATAACATTACCAGCGAGGGTCTAGATGGATTAGGTTAGGTTATATTACGTTATAGACGTAAATAATGTTCCCACCGAGAAGTGGGGCCGACCCGCCAGGAATGTTGTGAAATACTACATTCGAGATGTTAGGTTGCCTTTGGTTAGGATATATAACGTTATAGACGTATATAATGTCCGCACCGAGACGTACGGGACGACACGACCGGGATTCTGTAAAACATTACAAGCGAGGCTCTAGATGGGTTAGGTTAAGTTATACTTCGTTATAAACGTATATAATGTTCCCACCAAGAAGTGGGGCCGACCAGCCAGGAATGTTGTGAAATACTACATCCGAGATGTTAGGTTCGCTTAGGTTAGGATATATAACGTTATAGACGTATATAATGTCCGCACCGAGACGTACGGGCCGACACGACCGGGATTCTGCAAAACATTACAAGCGAGGGGCTAGATGGGTTAGGTTAGGTTATATTACGATATAGACGTATATAATGTGCCCACCGAGAAGTAGGGGCCGCCCCGCCAGGAATGTTGGAAAATACTACATCCGAGATGTTAGGTTCCCTTAGGTTAGGATATATGACGTTATAGACGTATATAATGTCCCCACGGAGAAGTACGTGCCGACACGACCGGGATTTTGTAAAACATTACCAGCGAGGGTCTAGATGGATTAGGTTAGGTTATATTACGTTATAGACGTAAATAATGTTCCGACCGAGAAGTGGCGGCCGCCCCGCCAGGAATGTTGGAAAATACTACATCCGAGATGTTAGGTTGCCTTTGGTTAGGATATATAACGTTATAGACGTATATAATGTCCGCTCCGAGACGTACGGGACGACACGACCGGGATTCTGTAAAACATTACAAGCGAGGGTCTGGATGGGTTAGGTTAAGTTATACTTCGTTATAAACGTATATAATGTTCCCACCGAGAAGTGGCGCCGACCAGCCAGGAATGTTGTGAAATACTACATCCGAGATGTTAGGTTGCCTTTGGTTAGGATATATAACGATATAGACGTATATAATGTCCCCACGGAGAAGTACGGGCCGACACGACCGGGATTTTGTAAAACATTACCAGCGAGGGTCTAGATGGATTAGGTTAGGTTATATTACGTTATAGACGTAAATAATGTTCCCACCGAGAAGTGGGACCGACCCGCCAGGAATGTTGTGAAATACTACATTCCAGATGTTAGGTTGCCTTTGGTTAGGATATAAAACGTTATAGACGTATATAATGTCCGCGCCGAGACGTACGGGCCGACACGACCGGGATTCTGCAAAACATTACAAGCGAGGGGCTAGATGGGTTAGGTTAGGTTATACTACGTTATAAACGTATATAATTTTCCCACCGAGAAGTGGGGCCGACCAGCCAGGAATGTTGTGAAATACTACATCCGTGATGTTAGGTTCCCTTAGGTTAGGATATATAACCTTATAGACGTATATAATGTCCGCACCGAGACGTACGAGACGACACCACCGGGATTTTGTAGAACATTACCAGCGAGGGTCTAGATGGGTTAGGTTAGGTTATATTACGATATAGACGTATATAATGTTCCCACCAAGAAGTAGCGGCCGCACCGCCAGGAATGTTGGAAAATACTACATCCGAGATGTTAGGTTCCCTTAGGTTAGGATATATAACGTTATAGACGTATATAATGTCCCCACGGAGAAGTACGGGCCGACACGACCGGGATTTTGTAAAACATTACCAGCGAGGGTCTAGATGGATTAGGTTAGGTTATATTACGTTATAGACGTAAATAATGTTCCCACCGAGAAGTGGGGCCGACCCGCCAGGAATGTTGTGAAATATTACATTCGAGATGTTAGTTTGCCTTTGGTTAGGATATATAACGTTATAGACGTATATAATGTCCGCACCGAGACGTAGGGGACGACACGACCGGGATTCTGTAAAACATTACAAGCGAGGCTCTAGATGGGTTAGGTTAAGTTATACTTCGTTATAAACGTATATAATGTTCCCACCGAGAAGTGGGGCCGACCCGCCAGGAATGTTGGAAAATACTACATCCGAGATGTTAGGTTGCCTTAGGTTAGGATATATAACGATATAGACGTATATAATGTCCCCACGGAGAAGTACGGGCCGACACGACCGGGATTTTGTAAAACATTACAAGCGAGGGTCTAGATGGGTTAGGTTAGGTTATACTTCGTTATAAACGTATATAATGTTCCCACCGAGAAGTGGGGCCGACCAGCCAGGAATGTTGTGCAATACTACATCCGAGATGTTAGGTACCCTTAGTTTAGGATATATAACGTTATAGACGTTTATAATGTCCGCACCGAGACGTACGGGCCGACACGACCGGGATTCTGCAAAACATTACAAGCGAGGGGCTAGATGGGTTAGGTTAGGTTATACTACGTTATAAACGTATATAATTTTCCCACCGAGAAGTGGGGCCGACCAGCCAGGAATGTTGTGAAATACTACATGCGTGATGTTAGGTTCCCTTAGGTTAGGATATATAACGTTATAGACGTATATAATGTCCCCACGGAGAAGTACGGGCCGACACGACCGGGATTTTGTAAAACATTACCAGCGAGGGTCTAGATGGATTACGTTAGGTTATATTACGTTATAGACGTAAATAATGTTCCCACCGAGAAGTGGGGCCGACCCGCCAGGAATGTTGTGAAATACTACATTCGAGATGTTAGGTTGCCTTTCGTTAGGATATATAACGTTATAGACGTATATAATGCCCGCACCGAGACGTACGGGACGACAAGACTGGGATTTTGTAAAACATAACCAGCGAGGGGATAGATGGGTTAGGTTAGGTTATATTACGTTATTAACGTATATAATGTTCCCACCGAGAAGTGGGGCCGACCAGCCAGGAATGTTGTGAAATACTACATCCGAGATGTTAGGTTCGCTTAGGTTAGTATATATAACGTTATAGACGTATATAATGTCCGCACCGAGACGTACGGGCCGACACGACAGGGATTCTGCAAAACATTACAAGCGAGGGGCTAGATGGGTTAGGTTAGGTTATATTACGATATAGACGTATATAATGTGCCCACCGAGAAGTAGGGGCCGACCCGCCAGGAATGTTGGAAAATACTACATCGGAGATGTTAAGTTGCCTTAGGTTAGGATATATAACGATATAGACGTATATAATGTCCCCACGGAGAAGTACGGGCCGACACGACCGGGATTTTGTAAAACATTACCAGCGAGGGTCTAGATGGGTTAGGTTTGGTTATATTACGATATAGACGTATATAATGTGCCCACCTAGAAGTAGGGGCCGACCCGCCAGGAATGTTGGAAAATACTACATCCGAGATGTTAGGTTGCCTTAGGTTAGGATATATAACGATATAGACGTATATAATGTCCCCACGGAGAAGTACGGGCCGACACGACCGGGATTTTGTAAAACATTACCAGCGAGGGTCTAGATGGGTTAGGTTTGGTTATATTACGATATAGACGTATATAATGTGCCCACCGAGAAGTAGGGGCCGACCCGCCAGGAATGTTGGAAAATACTACATCCGAGATGTTAGGTTGCCTTAGGTTAGGATATATAACGATATAGACGTATATAATGTCCCCACGGAGAAGTACGGGCCGACACGACCGGGATTTTGTAAAACATTACCAGCGAGGGTCTAGATGGGTTAGGTTTGGTTATATTACGATATAGACGTATATAATGTGCCCACCGAGAAGTAGGGGCCGACCCGCCAGGAATGTTGGAAAATACTACATCCGAGATGTTAGGTTGCCTTAGGTTAGGATATATAACGATATAGACGTATATAATGTCCCCACGGAGAAGTACGGGCCGACACGACCGGGATTTTGTAAAACATTACCAGCGAGGGTCTAGATGGGTTAGGTTTGGTTATATTACGATATAGACGTATATAATGTGCCCACCGAGAAGTAGGGGCCGACCCGCCAGGAATGTTGGAAAATACTACATCCGAGATGTTAGGTTGCCTTAGGTTAGGATATATAACGTTATAGACGTATATAATGTCCCCACGGAGAAGTACGGGCCGACACGACCGGGATTTTGTATAACATTACCAGCGAGGGTCTAGATGGATTAGGTTAGGTTATATTACGTTATAGACGTAAATAATGTTCCCACCGAGAAGTGGGGCCGACCCGCCAGGAATGTTGTGAAATACTACATTCGAGATGTTAGGTTGCCTTTGGTTAGGATATATAACGTTATAGACGTATATAATGTCCGCACCGAGACGTACGGGACGACACGACCGGGATTCTGTAAAACATTACAAGCGAGGCTCTAGATGGGTTAGGTTAAGTTATACTTCGTTATAAACGTATATAATGTTCCCACCAAGAAGTGGGGCCGACCAGCCAGGAATGTTGTGAAATACTACATCCGAGATGTTAGGTTCGCTTAGGTTAGGATATATAACGTTATAGACGTATATAATGTCCGCACCGAGACGTACGGGCCGACACGACCGGGATTCTGCAAAACATTACAAGCGAGGGGCTAGATGGGTTAGGTTAGGTTATATTACGATATAGACGTATATAATGTGCCCACCGAGAAGTAGGGGCCGCCCCGCCAGGAATGTTGGAAAATACTACATCCGAGATGTTAGGTTCCCTTAGGTTAGGATATATGACGTTATAGACGTATATAATGTCCCCACGGAGAAGTACGTGCCGACACGACCGGGATTTTGTAAAACATTACCAGCGAGGGTCTAGATGGATTAGGTTAGGTTATATTACGTTATAGACGTAAATAATGTTCCGACCGAGAAGTGGCGGCCGCCCCGCCAGGAATGTTGGAAAATACTACATCCGAGATGTTAGGTTGCCTTTGGTTAGGATATATAACGTTATAGACGTATATAATGTCCGCTCCGAGACGTACGGGACGACACGACCGGGATTCTGTAAAACATTACAAGCGAGGGTCTGGATGGGTTAGGTTAAGTTATACTTCGTTATAAACGTATATAATGTTCCCACCGAGAAGTGGCGCCGACCAGCCAGGAATGTTGTGAAATACTACATCCGAGATGTTAGGTTGCCTTTGGTTAGGATATATAACGATATAGACGTATATAATGTCCCCACGGAGAAGTACGGGCCGACACGACCGGGATTTTGTAAAACATTACCAGCGAGGGTCTAGATGGATTAGGTTAGGTTATATTACGTTATAGACGTAAATAATGTTCCCACCGAGAAGTGGGACCGACCCGCCAGGAATGTTGTGAAATACTACATTCCAGATGTTAGGTTGCCTTTGGTTAGGATATAAAACGTTATAGACGTATATAATGTCCGCGCCGAGACGTACGGGCCGACACGACCGGGATTCTGCAAAACATTACAAGCGAGGGGCTAGATGGGTTAGGTTAGGTTATACTACGTTATAAACGTATATAATTTTCCCACCGAGAAGTGGGGCCGACCAGCCAGGAATGTTGTGAAATACTACATCCGTGATGTTAGGTTCCCTTAGGTTAGGATATATAACCTTATAGACGTATATAATGTCCGCACCGAGACGTACGAGACGACACCACCGGGATTTTGTAGAACATTACCAGCGAGGGTCTAGATGGGTTAGGTTAGGTTATATTACGATATAGACGTATATAATGTTCCCACCAAGAAGTAGCGGCCGCACCGCCAGGAATGTTGGAAAATACTACATCCGAGATGTTAGGTTCCCTTAGGTTAGGATATATAACGTTATAGACGTATATAATGTCCCCACGGAGAAGTACGGGCCGACACGACCGGGATTTTGTAAAACATTACCAGCGAGGGTCTAGATGGATTAGGTTAGGTTATATTACGTTATAGACGTAAATAATGTTCCCACCGAGAAGTGGGGCCGACCCGCCAGGAATGTTGTGAAATATTACATTCGAGATGTTAGTTTGCCTTTGGTTAGGATATATAACGTTATAGACGTATATAATGTCCGCACCGAGACGTAGGGGACGACACGACCGGGATTCTGTAAAACATTACAAGCGAGGCTCTAGATGGGTTAGGTTAAGTTATACTTCGTTATAAACGTATATAATGTTCCCACCGAGAAGTGGGGCCGACCCGCCAGGAATGTTGGAAAATACTACATCCGAGATGTTAGGTTGCCTTAGGTTAGGATATATAACGATATAGACGTATATAATGTCCCCACGGAGAAGTACGGGCCGACACGACCGGGATTTTGTAAAACATTACAAGCGAGGGTCTAGATGGGTTAGGTTAGGTTATACTTCGTTATAAACGTATATAATGTTCCCACCGAGAAGTGGGGCCGACCAGCCAGGAATGTTGTGCAATACTACATCCGAGATGTTAGGTACCCTTAGTTTAGGATATATAACGTTATAGACGTTTATAATGTCCGCACCGAGACGTACGGGCCGACACGACCGGGATTCTGCAAAACATTACAAGCGAGGGGCTAGATGGGTTAGGTTAGGTTATACTACGTTATAAACGTATATAATTTTCCCACCGAGAAGTGGGGCCGACCAGCCAGGAATGTTGTGAAATACTACATGCGTGATGTTAGGTTCCCTTAGGTTAGGATATATAACGTTATAGACGTATATAATGTCCCCACGGAGAAGTACGGGCCGACACGACCGGGATTTTGTAAAACATTACCAGCGAGGGTCTAGATGGATTACGTTAGGTTATATTACGTTATAGACGTAAATAATGTTCCCACCGAGAAGTGGGGCCGACCCGCCAGGAATGTTGTGAAATACTACATTCGAGATGTTAGGTTGCCTTTCGTTAGGATATATAACGTTATAGACGTATATAATGCCCGCACCGAGACGTACGGGACGACAAGACTGGGATTTTGTAAAACATAACCAGCGAGGGGATAGATGGGTTAGGTTAGGTTATATTACGTTATTAACGTATATAATGTTCCCACCGAGAAGTGGGGCCGACCAGCCAGGAATGTTGTGAAATACTACATCCGAGATGTTAGGTTCGCTTAGGTTAGTATATATAACGTTATAGACGTATATAATGTCCGCACCGAGACGTACGGGCCGACACGACAGGGATTCTGCAAAACATTACAAGCGAGGGGCTAGATGGGTTAGGTTAGGTTATATTACGATATAGACGTATATAATGTGCCCACCGAGAAGTAGGGGCCGACCCGCCAGGAATGTTGGAAAATACTACATCGGAGATGTTAAGTTGCCTTAGGTTAGGATATATAACGATATAGACGTATATAATGTCCCCACGGAGAAGTACGGGCCGACACGACCGGGATTTTGTAAAACATTACCAGCGAGGGTCTAGATGGGTTAGGTTTGGTTATATTACGATATAGACGTATATAATGTGCCCACCTAGAAGTAGGGGCCGACCCGCCAGGAATGTTGGAAAATACTACATCCGAGATGTTAGGTTGCCTTAGGTTAGGATATATAACGATATAGACGTATATAATGTCCCCACGGAGAAGTACGGGCCGACACGACCGGGATTTTGTAAAACATTACCAGCGAGGGTCTAGATGGGTTAGGTTTGGTTATATTACGATATAGACGTATATAATGTGCCCACCGAGAAGTAGGGGCCGACCCGCCAGGAATGCTGGAAAATACTACATCCGAGATGTTAGGTTGCCTTAGGTTAGGATATATAACGATATAGACGTATATAATGTCCCCACGGAGAAGTACGGGCCGACACGACCGGGATTTTGTAAAACATTACCAGCGAGGGTCTAGATGGGTTAGGTTTGGTTATATTACGATATAGACGTATATAATGTGCCCACCGAGAAGTAGGGGCCGACCCGCCAGGAATGTTGGAAAATACTACATCCGAGATGTTAGGTTGCCTTAGGTTAGGATATATAACGTTATAGACGTATATAATGTCCCCACGGAGAAGTACGGGCCGACACGACCGGGATTTTGTATAACATTACCAGCGAGGGTCTAGATGGATTAGGTTAGGTTATATTACGTTATAGACGTAAATAATGTTCCCACCGAGAAGTGGGGCCGACCCGCCAGGAATGTTGTGAAATACTACATTCGAGATGTTAGGTTGCCTTTGGTTAGGATATATAACGTTATAGACGTATATAATGTCCGCACCGAGACGTACGGGACGACACGACCGGGATTCTGTAAAACATTACAAGCGAGGCTCTAGATGGGTTAGGTTAAGTTATACTTCGTTATAAACGTATATAATGTTCCCACCAAGAAGTGGGGCCGACCAGCCAGGAATGTTGTGAAATACTACATCCGAGATGTTAGGTTCGCTTAGGTTAGGATATATAACGTTATAGACGTATATAATGTCCGCACCGAGACGTACGGGCCGACACGACCGGGATTCTGCAAAACATTACAAGCGAGGGGCTAGATGGGTTAGGTTAGGTTATATTACGATATAGACGTATATAATGTGCCCACCGAGAAGTAGGGGCCGCCCCGCCAGGAATGTTGGAAAATACTACATCCGAGATGTTAGGTTCCCTTAGGTTAGGATATATGACGTTATAGACGTATATAATGTCCCCACGGAGAAGTACGTGCCGACACGACCGGGATTTTGTAAAACATTACCAGCGAGGGTCTAGATGGATTAGGTTAGGTTATATTACGTTATAGACGTAAATAATGTTCCGACCGAGAAGTGGCGGCCGCCCCGCCAGGAATGTTGGAAAATACTACATCCGAGATGTTAGGTTGCCTTTGGTTAGGATATATAACGTTATAGACGTATATAATGTCCGCTCCGAGACGTACGGGACGACACGACCGGGATTCTGTAAAACATTACAAGCGAGGGTCTGGATGGGTTAGGTTAAGTTATACTTCGTTATAAACGTATATAATGTTCCCACCGAGAAGTGGCGCCGACCAGCCAGGAATGTTGTGAAATACTACATCCGAGATGTTAGGTTGCCTTTGGTTAGGATATATAACGATATAGACGTATATAATGTCCCCACGGAGAAGTACGGGCCGACACGACCGGGATTTTGTAAAACATTACCAGCGAGGGTCTAGATGGATTAGGTTAGGTTATATTACGTTATAGACGTAAATAATGTTCCCACCGAGAAGTGGGACCGACCCGCCAGGAATGTTGTGAAATACTACATTCCAGATGTTAGGTTGCCTTTGGTTAGGATATAAAACGTTATAGACGTATATAATGTCCGCGCCGAGACGTACGGGCCGACACGACCGGGATTCTGCAAAACATTACAAGCGAGGGGCTAGATGGGTTAGGTTAGGTTATACTACGTTATAAACGTATATAATTTTCCCACCGAGAAGTGGGGCCGACCAGCCAGGAATGTTGTGAAATACTACATCCGTGATGTTAGGTTCCCTTAGGTTAGGATATATAACCTTATAGACGTATATAATGTCCGCACCGAGACGTACGAGACGACACCACCGGGATTTTGTAGAACATTACCAGCGAGGGTCTAGATGGGTTAGGTTAGGTTATATTACGATATAGACGTATATAATGTTCCCACCAAGAAGTAGCGGCCGCCCCGCCAGGAATGTTGGAAAATACTACATCCGAGATGTTAGGTTCCCTTAGGTTAGGATATATAACGTTATAGACGTATATAATGTCCCCACGGAGAAGTACGGGCCGACACGACCGGGATTTTGTAAAACATTACCAGCGAGGGTCTAGATGGATTAGGTTAGGTTATATTACGTTATAGACGTAAATAATGTTCCCACCGAGAAGTGGGGCCGACCCGCCAGGAATGTTGTGAAATATTACATTCGAGATGTTAGTTTGCCTTTGGTTAGGATATATAACGTTATAGACGTATATAATGTCCGCACCGAGACGTAGGGGACGACACGACCGGGATTCTGTAAAACATTACAAGCGAGGCTCTAGATGGGTTAGGTTAGGTTATACTTCGTTATAAACGTATATAATGTTCCCACCGAGAAGTGGGGCCGACCCGCCAGGAATGTTGGAAAATACTACATCCGAGATGTTAGGTTGCCTTAGGTTAGGATATATAACGATATAGACGTATATAATGTCCCCACGGAGAAGTACGGGCCGACACGACCGGGATTTTGTAAAACATTACAAGCGAGGGTCTAGATGGGTTAGGTTAGGTTATACTTCGTTATAAACGTATATAATGTTCCCACCGAGAAGTGGGGCCGACCAGCCAGGAATGTTGTGCAATACTACATCCGAGATGTTAGGTACCCTTAGTTTAGGATATATAACGTTATAGACGTTTATAATGTCCGCACCGAGACGTACGGGCCGACACGACCGGGATTCTGCAAAACATTACAAGCGAGGGGCTAGATGGGTTAGGTTAGGTTATACTACGTTATAAACGTATATAATTTTCCCACCGAGAAGTGGGGCCGACCAGCCAGGAATGTTGTGAAATACTACATGCGTGATGTTAGGTTCCCTTAGGTTAGGATATATAACGTTATAGACGTATATAATGTCCCCACGGAGAAGTACGGGCCGACACGACCGGGATTTTGTAAAACATTACCAGCGAGGGTCTAGATGGATTACGTTAGGTTATATTACGTTATAGACGTAAATAATGTTCCCACCGAGAAGTGGGGCCGACCCGCCAGGAATGTTGTGAAATACTACATTCGAGATGTTAGGTTGCCTTTCGTTAGGATATATAACGTTATAGACGTATATAATGCCCGCACCGAGACGTACGGGACGACAAGACTGGGATTTTGTAAAACATAACCAGCGAGGGGATAGATGGGTTAGGTTAGGTTATATTACGTTATTAACGTATATAATGTTCCCACCGAGAAGTGGGGCCGACCAGCCAGGAATGTTGTGAAATACTACATCCGAGATGTTAGGTTCGCTTAGGTTAGTATATATAACGTTATAGACGTATATAATGTCCGCACCGAGACGTACGGGCCGACACGACAGGGATTCTGCAAAACATTACAAGCGAGGGGCTAGATGGGTTAGGTTAGGTTATATTACGATATAGACGTATATAATGTGCCCACCGAGAAGTAGGGGCCGACCCGCCAGGAATGTTGGAAAATACTACATCGGAGATGTTAAGTTGCCTTAGGTTAGGATATATAACGATATAGACGTATATAATGTCCCCACGGAGAAGTACGGGCCGACACGACCGGGATTTTGTAAAACATTACCAGCGAGGGTCTAGATGGGTTAGGTTTGGTTATATTACGATATAGACGTATATAATGTGCCCACCTAGAAGTAGGGGCCGACCCGCCAGGAATGTTGGAAAATACTACATCCGAGATGTTAGGTTGCCTTAGGTTAGGATATATAACGATATAGACGTATATAATGTCCCCACGGAGAAGTACGGGCCGACACGACCGGGATTTTGTAAAACATTACCAGCGAGGGTCTAGATGGGTTAGGTTTGGTTATATTACGATATAGACGTATATAATGTGCCCACCGAGAAGTAGGGGCCGACCCGCCAGGAATGTTGGAAAATACTACATCCGAGATGTTAGGTTGCCTTAGGTTAGGATATATAACGATATAGACGTATATAATGTCCCCACGGAGAAGTACGGGCCGACACGACCGGGATTTTGTAAAACATTACCAGCGAGGGTCTAGATGGGTTAGGTTTGGTTATATTACGATATAGACGTATATAATGTGCCCACCGAGAAGTAGGGGCCGACCCGCCAGGAATGTTGGAAAATACTACATCCGAGATGTTAGGTTGCCTTAGGTTAGGATATATAACGTTATAGACGTATATAATGTCCCCACGGAGAAGTACGGGCCGACAGGACCGGGATTTTGTATAACATTACCAGCGAGGGTCTAGATGGATTAGGTTAGGTTATATTACGTTATAGACGTAAATAATGTTCCCACCGAGAAGTGGGGCCGACCCGCCAGGAATGTTGTGAAATACTACATTCGAGATGTTAGGTTGCCTTTGGTTAGGATATATAACGTTATAGACGTATATAATGTCCGCACCGAGACGTACGGGACGACACGACCGGGATTCTGTAAAACATTACAAGCGAGGCTCTAGATGGGTTAGGTTAAGTTATACTTCGTTATAAACGTATATAATGTTCCCACCGAGAAGTGGGGCCGACCAGCCAGGAATGTTGTGAAATACTACATCCGAGATGTAAGGTTCGCTTAGGTTAGGATATATAACGTTATAGACGTATATAATGTTCGCACCGAGACGTACGGGCCGACACGACCGGGATTCTGCAAAACATTACAAGCGAGGGGCTAGATGGGTTAGGTTAGGTTATATTACGATATAGACGTATATAATGTGCCCACCGAGAAGTAGGGGCCGCCCCGCCAGGAATGTCGGAAAATACTACATCCGAGATGTTAGGTTCCCTTAGGTTAGGATATATAACGTTATAGACGTATATAATGTCCCCACGGAGAAGTACGTGCCGACACGACCGGGATTTTGTAAAACATTACCAGCGAGGGTCTAGATGGATTAGGTTAGGTTATATTACGTTATAGACGTAAATAATGTTCCGACCGAGAAGTGGCGGCCGCCCCGCCAGGAATGTTGGAAAATACTACATCCGAGATGTTAGGTTGCCTTTGGTTAGGATATATAACGTTATAGACGTATATAATGTCCGCTCCGAGACGTACGGGACGACACGACCGGGATTCTGTAAAACATTACAAGCGAGGGTCTGGATGGGTTAGGTTAAGTTATACTTCGTTATAAACGTATATAATGTTCCCACCGAGAAGTGGCGCCGACCAGCCAGGAATGTTGTGAAATACTACATCCGAGATGTTAGGTTGCCTTTGGTTAGGATATATAACGATATAGACGTATATAATGTCCTCACGGAGAAGTACGGGCCGACACGACCGGGATTTTGTAAAACATTACCAGCGAGGGTCTAGATGGATTAGGTTAGGTTATATTACGTTATAGACGTAAATAATGTTCCCACCGAGAAGTGGGACCGACCCGCCAGGAATGTTGTGAAATACTACATTCCAGATGTTAGGTTGCCTTTGGTTAGGATATAAAACGTTATAGACGTATATAATGTCCGCGCCGAGACGTACGGGCCGACACGACCGGGATTCTGCAAAACATTACAAGCGAGGGGCTAGATGGGTTAGGTTAGGTTATACTACGTTATAAACGTATATAATTTTCCCACCGAGAAGTGGGGCCGACCAGCCAGGAATGTTGTGAAATACTACATCCGTGATGTTAGGTTCCCTTAGGTTAGGATATATAACGTTATAGACGTATATAATGTCCGCACCGAGACGTACGAGACGACACCACCGGGATTTTGTAGAACATTACCAGCGAGGGTCTAGATGGGTTAGGTTAGGTTATATTACGATATAGACGTATATAATGTTCCCACCAAGAAGTAGCGGCCGCCCCGCCAGGAATGTTGGAAAATACTACATCTGAGATGTTAGGTTCCCTTAGGTTAGGATATATAACGTTATAGACGTATATAATGTCCCCACCGAGAAGTACGGGCCGACACGACCGGGATTTTGTAAAACATTACCAGCGAGGGTCTAGATGGATTAGGTTAGGTTATATTACGTTATAGACGTAAATAATGTTCCCACCGAGAAGTGGGGCCGACCCGCCAGGAATGTTGTGAAATATTACATTCGAGATGTTAGTTTGCCTTTGGTTAGGATATATAACGTTATAGACGTATATAATGTCCGCACCGAGACGTAGGGGACGACACGACCGGGATTCTGTAAAACATTACAAGCGAGGCTCTAGATGGGTTAGGTTAAGTTATACTTCGTTATAAACGTATATAATGTTCCCACCGAGAAGTGGGGCCGACCCGCCAGGAATGTTGGAAAATACTACATCCGAGATGTTAGGTTGCCTTAGGTTAGGATATATAACGATATAGACGTATATAATGTCCCCACGGAGAAGTACGGGCCGACACGACCGGGATTTTGTAAAACATTACAAGCGAGGGTCTAGATGGGTTAGGTTAGGTTATACTTCGTTATAAACGTATATAATGTTCCCACCGAGAAGTGGGGCCGACCAGCCAGGAATGTTGTGCAATACTACATCCGAGATGTTAGGTACCCTTAGGTTAGGATATATAACGTTATAGACGTACATAATGTCCGCACCGAGACGTACGGGCCGACACGACCGGGATTCTGCAAAACATTACAAGCGAGGGGCTAGATGGGTTAGGTTAGGTTATACTACGTTATAAACGTATATAATTTTCCCACCGAGAAGTGGGGCCGACCAGCCAGGAATGTTGTGAAATACTACATGCGTGATGTTAGGTTCCCTTAGGTTAGGATATATAACGTTATAGACGTATATAATGTCCCCACGGAGAAGTACGGGCCGACACGACCGGGATTTTGTAAAACATTACCAGCGAGGGTCTAGATGGATTAGGTTAGGTTATATTACGTTATAGACGTAAATAATGTTCCCACCGAGAAGTGGGGCCGACCCGCCAGGAATGTTGTGAAATACTACATTCGAGATGTTAGGTTGCCTTTGGTTAGGATATATAACGTTATAGACGTATATAATGCCCGCACCGAGACGTACGGGACGACACGACCGGGATTCTGTAAAACATTACAAGCGAGGGTCTAGATGGGTTAGGTTAAGTTATACTTCGTTATAAACGTATATAATGTTCCCACCGAGAAGTGGGGCCGACCAGCCAGGAATGTTGTGAAATACTACATCCGAGATGTTAGGTTCGCTTAGGTTAGGATATATAACGTTATAGACGTATATAATGTCCGCACCGAGAAGTACGGGCCGACACGACCGGGATTCTGCAAAACATTACAAGCGAGGGGCTAGATGGGTTAGGTTAGGTTATACTACGTTATAAACGTATATAATTTTCCCACCGAGAAGTGGGGCCGACCAGCCAGGAATGTTGTGAAATACTACATCCGTGATGGTAGGTTCCCTTAGGTTAGGATATATAACTTTATAGACGTATATAATGTCCGCACCGAGACGTACGAGACGACACGACCGGGATTCTGTAAAACATTACCAGCGAGGGTCTAGATGGGTTAGGTTAGGTTATATTACGATATAGTCGTATATAATGTGCCCACCGATAAGTAGGGACTGACCCGCCAGGAATGTTGGAAAATACTACATCCGAGATGTTAAGTTGCCTTAGGTTAGGATATATAAAATTATAGACGTATATAATGTCCCCACGGAAAAGTACGGGCCGACAAGACTGGGATTTTGTAAAACATAACCAGCGAGGGGCTAGATGGGTTAGGTTAGGTTATATTACGTTATAAACGTATATAATGTTCCCACCGAGAAGTGGGGCCGACCAGCCAGGAATGTTGTGAAATACTACATCCGAGATGTTAGGTTCGCTTAGGTTAGTATATATAACGTTATAGACGTATATAATGTCCGCACCGAGACGTACGGGCCGACACGACAGGGATTCTGCAAAACATTACAAGCGAGGGGCTAGATGGGTTAGGTTAGGTTATATTACGATATAGACGTATATAATGTGCCCACCGAGAAGTAGGGGCCGACCCGCCAGGAATGTTGGAAAATACTACATCGGAGATGTTAAGTTGCCTTAGGTTAGGATATATAACGATATAGACGTATATAATGTCCCCACGGAGAAGTACGTGCCGACACGACCGGGATTTTGTAAAACATTACCAGCGAGGGTCTAGATGGATTAGGTTAGGTTATATTACGTTATAGACGTAAATAATGTTCCGACCGAGAAGTGGCGGCCGCCCCGCCAGGAATGTTGGAAAATACTACATCCGAGATGTTAGGTTGCCTTTGGTTAGGATATATAACGTTATAGACGTATATAATGTCCGCTCCGAGACGTACGGGACGACACGACCGGGATTCTGTAAAACATTACAAGCGAGGGTCTGGATGGGTTAGGTTAAGTTATACTTCGTTATAAACGTATATAATGTTCCCACCGAGAAGTGGCGCCGACCAGCCAGGAATGTTGTGAAATACTACATCCGAGATGTTAGGTTGCCTTTGGTTAGGATATATAACGATATAGACGTATATAATGTCCTCACGGAGAAGTACGGGCCGACACGACCGGGATTTTGTAAAACATTACCAGCGAGGGTCTAGATGGATTAGATTAGGTTATATTACGTTATAGACGTAAATAATGTTCCCACCGAGAAGTGGGACCGACCCGCCAGGAATGTTGTGAAATACTACATTCCAGATGTTAGGTTGCCTTTGGTTAGGATATAAAACGTTATAGACGTATATAATGTCCGCGCCGAGACGTACGGGCCGACACGACCGGGATTCTGCAAAACATTACAAGCGAGGGGCTAGATGGGTTAGGTTAGGTTATACTACGTTATAAACGTATATAATTTTCCCACCGAGAAGTGGGGCCGACCTGCCAGGAATGTTGTGAAATACTACATCCGTGATGTTAGGTTCCCTTAGGTTAGGATATATAACGTTATAGACGTATATAATGTCCGCACCGAGACGTACGAGACGACACCACCGGGATTTTGTAGAACATTACCAGCGAGGGTCTAGATGGGTTAGGTTAGGTTATATTACGATATAGACGTATATAATGTTCCCACCAAGAAGTAGCGGCCGCCCCGCCAGGAATGTTGGAAAATACTACATCTGAGATGTTAGGTTCCCTTAGGTTAGGATATATAACGTTATAGACGTATATAATGTCCCCACCGAGAAGTACGGGCCGACACGACCGGGATTTTGTAAAACATTACCAGCGAGGGTCTAGATGGATTAGGTTAGGTTATATTACGTTATAGACGTAAATAATGTTCCCACCGAGAAGTGGGGCCGACCCGCCAGGAATGTTGTGAAATATTACATTCGAGATGTTAGTTTGCCTTTGGTTAGGATATATAACGTTATAGACGTATATAATGTCCGCACCGAGACGTAGGGGACGACACGACCGGGATTCTGTAAAACATTACAAGCGAGGCTCTAGATGGGTTAGGTTAAGTTATACTTCGTTATAAACGTATATAATGTTCCCACCGAGAAGTGGGGCCGACCCGCCAGGAATGTTGGAAAATACTACATCCGAGATGTTAGGTTGCCTTAGGTTAGGATATATAACGATATAGACGTATATAATGTCCGCACGGAGAAGTACGGGCCGACACGACCGGGATTTTGTAAAACATTACAAGCGAGGGTCTAGATGGGTTAGGTTAGGTTATACTTCGTTATAAACGTATATAATGTTCCCACCGAGAAGTGGGGCCGACCAGCCAGGAATGTTGTGCAATACTACATCCGAGATGTTAGGTACCCTTAGGTTAGGATATATAACGTTATAGACGTACATAATGTCCGCACCGAGACGTACGGGCCGACACTACCGGGATTCTGCAAAACATTACAAGCGAGGGGCTAGATGGGTTAGGTTAGGTTATACTACGTTATAAACGTATATAATTTTCCCACCGAGAAGTGGGGCCGACCAGCCAGGAATGTTGTGAAATACTACATGCGTGATGTTAGGTTCCCTTAGGTTAGGATATATAACGTTATAGACGTATATAATGTCCCCACGGAGAAGTACGGGCCGACACGACCGGGATTTTGTAAAACATTACCAGCGAGGGTCTAGATGGATTAGGTTAGGTTATATTACGTTATAGACGTAAATAATGTTCCCACCGAGAAGTGGGGCCGACCCGCCAGGAATGTTGTGAAATACTACATTCGAGATGTTAGGTTGCCTTTGGTTAGGATATATAACGTTATAGACGTATATAATGCCCGCACCGAGACGTACGGGACGACACGACCGGGATTCTGTAAAACATTACAAGCGAGGGTCTAGATGGGTTAGGTTAAGTTATACTTCGTTATAAACGTATATAATGTTCCCACCGAGAAGTGGGGCCGACCAGCCAGGAATGTTGTGAAATACTACATCCGAGATGTTAGGTTCGCTTAGGTTAGGATATATAACGTTATAGACGTATATAATGTCCGCACCGAGAAGTACGGGCCGACACGACCGGGATTCTGCAAAACATTACAAGCGAGGGGCTAGATGGGTTAGGTTAGGTTATACTACGTTATAAACGTATATAATTTTCCCACCGAGAAGTGGGGCCGACCAGCCAGGAATGTTGTGAAATACTACATCCGTGATGGTAGGTTCCCTTAGGTTAGGATATATAACTTTATAGACGTATATAATGTCCGCACCGAGACGTACGAGACGACACGACCGGGATTCTGTAAAACATTACCAGCGAGGGTCTAGATGGGTTAGGTTAGGTTATATTACGATATAGTCGTATATAATGTGCCCACCGATAAGTAGGGACTGACCCGCCAGGAATGTTGGAAAATACTACATCCGAGATGTTAAGTTGCCTTAGGTTAGGATATATAAAATTATAGACGTATATAATGTCCCCACGGAAAAGTACGGGCCGACAAGACTGGGATTTTGTAAAACATAACCAGCGAGGGGCTAGATGGGTTAGGTTAGGTTATATTACGTTATAAACGTATATAATGTTCCCACCGAGAAGTGGGGCCGACCAGCCAGGAATGTTGTGAAATACTACATCCGAGATGTTAGGTTCGCTTAGGTTAGTATATATAACGTTATAGACGTATATAATGTCCGCACCGAGACGTACGGGCCGACACGACAGGGATTCTGCAAAACATTACAAGCGAGGGGCTAGATGGGTTAGGTTAGGTTATATTACGATATAGACGTATATAATGTGCCCACCGAGAAGTAGGGGCCGACCCGCCAGGAATGTTGGAAAATACTACATCGGAGATGTTAAGTTGCCTTAGGTTAGGATATATAACGATATAGACGTATATAATGTCCCCACGGAGAAGTACGGGCCGACACGACCGGGATTTTGTAAAACATTACCAGCGAGGGTCTAGATGGGTTAGGTTTGGTTATATTACGATATAGACGTATATAATGTGCCCACCTAGAAGTAGGGGCCGACCCGCCAGGAATGTTGGAAAATACTACATCCGAGATGTTAGGTTGCCTTAGGTTAGGATATATAACGATATAGACGTATATAATGTCCCCACGGAGAAGTACGGGCCGACACGACCGGGATTTTGTAAAACATTACAAGCGAGGGTCTAGATGGGTTAGGTTAGGTTATACTTCGTTATAAACGTATATAATGTTCCCACCGAGAAGTGGGGCCGACCAGCCAGGAATGTTGTGCAATACTACATCCGAGATGTTAGGTACCCTTAGGTTAGGATATATAACGTTATAGACGTATATAATGTCCGCACCGAGACGTACGGGCCGACACGACCGGGATTCTGCAAAACATTACAAGCGAGGGGCTAGATGGGTTAGGTTAGGTTATACTACGTTATAAACGTATATAATTTTCCCACCGAGAAGTGGGGCCGACCAGCCAGGAATGTTGTGAAATACTACATGCGTGATGTTAGGTTCCCTTAGGTTAGGATATATAACGTTATAGACGTATATAATGTCCCCACGGAGAAGTACGGGCCGACACGACCGGGATTTTGTAAAACATTACCAGCGAGGGTCTAGATGGATTAGGTTAGGTTATATTACGTTATAGACGTAAATAATGTTCCCACCGAGAAGTGGGGCCGACCCGCCAGGAATGTTGTGAAATACTACATTCGAGATGTTAGGTTGCCTTTGGTTAGGATATATAACGTTATAGACGTATATAATGCCCGCACCGAGACGTACGGGACGACACGACCGGGATTCTGTAAAACATTACAAGCGAGGGTCTAGATGGGTTAGGTTAAGTTATACTTCGTTATAAACGTATATAATGTTCCCACCGAGAAGTGGGGCCGACCAGCCAGGAATGTTGTGAAATACTACATTCGAGATGTTAGGTTGCCTTTGGTTAGGATATATAACGTTATAGACGTATATAATGCCCGCACCGAGACGTACGGGACGACACGACCGGGATTCTGTAAAACATTACAAGCGAGGGTCTAGATGGGTTAGGTTAAGTTATACTTCGTTATAAACGTATATAATGTTCCCACCGAGAAGTGGGGCCGACCAGCCAGGAATGTTGTGAAATACTACATCCGTGATGGTAGGTTCCCTTAGGTTAGGATATATAACTTTATAGACGTATATAATGTCCGCACCGAGACGTACGAGACGACACGACCGGGATTCTGTAAAACATTACCAGCGAGGGTCTAGATGGGTTAGGTTAGGTTATATTACGATATAGTCGTATATAATGTGCCCACCGATAAGTAGGGACTGACCCGCCAGGAATGTTGGAAAATACTACATCCGAGATGTTAAGTTGCCTTAGGTTAGGATATATAAAATTATAGACGTATATAATGTCCCCACGGAAAAGTACGGGCCGACAAGACTGGGATTTTGTAAAACATAACCAGCGAGGGGCTAGATGGGTTAGGTTAGGTTATATTACGTTATAAACGTATATAATGTTCCCACCGAGAAGTGGGGCCGACCAGCCAGGAATGTTGTGAAATACTACATCCGAGATGTTAGGTTCGCTTAGGTTAGTATATATAACGTTATAGACGTATATAATGTCCGCACCGAGACGTACGGGCCGACACGACAGGGATTCTGCAAAACATTACAAGCGAGGGGCTAGATGGGTTAGGTTATGTTATATTACGATATAGACGTATATAATGTGCCCACCGAGGAGTAGGGGCCGACCCGCCAGGAATGTTGGAAAATACTACATCGGAGATGTTAAGTTGCCTTAGGTTAGGATATATAACGATATAGACGTATATAATGTCCCCACGGAGAAGTACGGGCCGACACGACCGGGATTTTGTAAAACATTACCAGCGAGGGTCTAGATGGGTTAGGTTTGGTTATATTACGATATAGACGTATATAATGTGCCCACCTAGAAGTAGGGGCCGACCCGCCAGGAATGTTGGAAAATACTACATCCGAGATGTTAGGTTGCCTTAGGTTAGGATATATAACGATATAGACGTATATAATGTCCCCACGGAGAAGTACGGGCAGACACGACCGGGATTTTGTAAACCATTACCAGCGAGGGTCTAGATGGATTAGGTTAGGTTATATTACGTTATAGACGTAAATAATGTTCCCACCGAGAAGTGGGACCGACCCGCCAGGAATGTTGTGAAATACTACATTCGAGATGTTAGGTTGCCTTTGGTTAGGATATAAAACGTTATAGACGTATATAATGTCCGCGCCGAGACGTACGGGACGACACGACCGGGATTCTGTAAAACATTACAAGCGAGGGTCTAGATGGGTTAGGTTAGGTTATACTTCGTTATAAACGTATATAATGTTCCCACCGAGAAGTGGGGCCGACCAGCCAGGAATGTTGTGAAATACTACATGCGAGATGTTAGGTACCCTTAGGTTAGGATATATAACGTTATAGACGCATATAATGTCCGCACGGAGACGTACGGGCCGACACGACCGGGATTCTGCAAAACATTACAAGCGAGGGGCTGGATGGGTTAGGTTAGGTTATACTACGTTATAAACGTATATAATTTTCCCACCGAGAAGTGGGGCCGACAAGCCAGGAATGTTGTGAAATACTACATCCGTGATGTTAGGTTCCCTTAGGTTAGGATATATAACGTTATAGACGTATATAATGTCCGCACCGAGACGTACGAGACGACACGACCGGGATTTTGTAGAACATTACCAGCGAGGGTCTAGATGGGTTAGGTTAGGTTATATTACGATATAGACGTATATAATGTTCCCACCAAGAAGTAGCGGCCGCCCCGCCAGGAATGTTGGAAAATACTACATCCGAGATGTTAGGTTCCCTTAGGTTAGGATATATAACGTTATAGACGTATATAATGTCCCCACGGAGAAGTACGGGCCGACACGACCGGGATTTTGTAAAACATTACCAGCGAGGGTCTAGATGGATTAGGTTAGGTTATATTACGTTATAGACGTAAATAATGTTCCCACCGAGAAGTGGGACCGACCCGCCAGGAATGTTGTGAAATACTACATCCGTGATGTTAGGTTCCCTTAGGTTAGGATATATAACGTTATAGACGTATATAATGTCCGCACCGAGACGTACGGGCCGACACGACCGGGATTCTGCAAAACATTACAAGCGAGGGGCTAGATGGGTTAGGTTAGGTTATACTACGTTATAAACGTATATAATTTTCCCACCGAGAAGTGGGGCCGACCAGCCAGGAATGTTGTGAAATACTACATGCGTGATGTTAGGTTCCCTTAGGTTAGGATATATAACGTTATAGACGTATATAATGTCCCCACGGAGAAGTACGGGCCGACACGACCGGGATTTTGTAAAACATTACCAGCGAGGGTCTAGATGGATTAGGTTAGGTTATATTACGTTATAGACGTAAATAATGTTCCCACCGAGAAGTGGGGCCGACCCGCCAGGAATGTTGTGAAATACTACATTCGAGATGTTAGGTTGCCTTTGGTTAGGATATATAACGCTATAGACGTATATAATGCCCGCACCGAGACGTACGGGACGACACGACCGGGATTCTGTAAAACATTACAAGCGAGGGTCTAGATGGGTTAGGTTAAGTTATACTTCGTTATAAACGTATATAATGTTCCCACCGAGAAGTGGGAACGACCAGCCAGGAATGTTGTGAAATACTACATCCGAGATATTAGGTTCGCTTAGGTTAGTATATATAACGTTATAGACGTATATAATGTCCGCACCGAGACGTACGGGCCGACACGACAGGGATTCTGCAAAACATTACAAGCGAGGGGCTAGATGGGTTAGGTTAGGTTATATTACGATATAGACGTATATAATGTGCCCACCGAGAAGTAGGGGCCGACCCGCCAGGAATGTTGGAAAATACTACATCGGAGATGTTAAGTTGCCTTAGGTTAGGATATATAACGATATAGACGTATATAATGTCCCCACGGAGAAGTACGGGCAGACACGACCGGGATTTTGTAAAACATTACCAGCGAGGGTCTAGATGGATTAGGTTAGGTTATATTACGTTATAGACGTAAACAATGTTCCCACCGAGAAGTGGGACCGACCCGCCAGGAATATTGTGAAATACTACATTCGAGATGTTAGGTTGCCTTTGGTTAGGATATAAAACGTTATAGACGTATATAATGTCCGCGCCGAGACGTACGGGACGACACGACTGGGATTCTGTAAAACATTACAAGCGAGGGTCTAGATGGGTTAGGTTAGGTTATACTTCGTTATAAACGTATATAATGTTCCCACCGAGAAGTGGGACCGACCAGCCAGGAATGTTGTGAAATACTACATGCGAGATGTTAGGTACCCTTAGGTTAGGATATATAACGTTATAGACGTATATAATGTCCGCACGGAGACGTACGGGCCGACACGACCGGGATTCTGCAAAACATTACAAGCGAGGGGCTGGATGGGTTAGGTTAGGTTATACTACGTTATAAACGTATATAATTTTCCCACCGAGAAGTGGGGCCGACAAGCCAGGAATGTTGTGAAATACTACATCCGTGATGTTAGGTTCCCTTAGGTTAGGATATATGACGTTATAGACGTATATAATGTCCGCACCGAGACGTACGAGACGACACGACCGGGATTTTGTAGAACATTACCAGCGAGGGTCTAGATGGGTTAGGTATGGTTATATTACGATATAGACGTAAATAATGTGCCCACGGAGAAGTAGGGGCCGACCCGCCAGGAATGTTGGAAAATACTACATCCGAGATGTTAGGTTGCCTTAGGTTAGGATATATAAAATTATAGACGTATATAATGTCCCCACGGAAAAGTACGGGCCGACAAGACTAGGATTTTGTAAAACATAACCAGCGAGGGGCTAGATGGGTTAGGTTAGGTTATATTACGTTATAAACGTATATAATGTTCCCACCGAGAAGTGGGGCCGACAAGCCAGGAATGTTGTGAAATACTACATCCGTGATGTTAGGTTCCCTTAGGTTAGGATATATAACGTTATAGACGTATATAATGTCCGCACCGAGACGTACGAGACGACACGACCGGGATTTTGTAGAACATTACCAGTGGGGGTCTAGATGGGTTAGGTTAGGTTATATTACGATATAGACGTATATATTGTTCCCACCAAGAAGTAGCGGCCGCCCCGCCAGGAATGTTGGAAAATACTACATCCGAGATGTTAGGTTCCCTTAGGTTAGGATATATAACGTTATAGACGTATATAATGTACCCACGGAGAAGTACGGGCCGACACGACCGGGATTTTGTAAAACATTACCAGCGAGGGTCTAGATGGATTAGGTTAGGTTATATTACGTTATAGACGTAAATAATGTTCCCACCGAAGTGTGGGGCCGACCCGCCAGGAATGTTGGAAAATACTACATCCGAGATGTTTAGTTGCCTTTGGTTAGGATATATAACGTTATAGACGTATATAATGTCCGCACCGAGACGTACGAGACGACACGACCGGGATTCTGTAAAACATTACCAGCGAGGGTCTAGATGGGTTAGGTTAGGTTATATTACGTTATAGACGTGAATAATGTTCCCACCGAGAAGTGGGGCCGACCCGCCAGGAATGTTGGAAAATACTACATCCGAGATGTTAGGTTCCCTTAGGTTAGGATATATAACGTTATAGACGTATATAATGTCCCCACGGAGAAGTACGGGCCGACACGACCGGGATTTTGTAAAACATTACCAGCGAGGTTCTAGATGGATTAGGTTAGGTTATATTACGTTATAGACGTAAATAATGTTCCCACCGAGAAGTGCGGCCGACCCGCCAGGAATGTTGTGAAATACTACATTCGAGATATTAGGTTGCCTTTGGTTAGGATATATAACGTTATAGACGTATATAATGTCCGCACCGAGACGTACGGGACGACACGACCGGGATTCTGCAAAACATTACAAGCGAGGGTCTAGATGGGTTAGGTTAGGTTATATTACGATATAGACGTATATAATGTGCCCACCGAGAAGTAGGGTCCGACCCGCCAGGAATGTTGGAAAATACTACATCGGAGATGTTAAGTTGCCTTAGGTTAGGATATATAACGATATAGACGTATATAATGTCCCCACGGAGAAGTACGGGCCGACACAACCGGGATTTTGTAAAACATTACCAGCGAGGGTCTAGATGGGTTAGGTTTGGTTATATTACGATATAGACGTAAATAATGTGCCCACCGAGAAGTAGGGGCCGACCCGCCAGGAATGTTGGAAAATACTACATCCGAGATGTTAGGTTGCCTTAGGTTAGGATATATAACGATATATACGTATATAATGTCCCCACGGAGAAGTACGGGCCGACACGACCGGGATTTTGTAAAACATTACCAGCGAGGGTCTAGATGGATTAGGTTAGGTTATATTACGTTATAGACGTAAATAATGTTCCCACCGAGAAGTGGGGCCGACCCGCCAGGAATGTTGTGAAATACTACATTCGAGATGTTAGGTTGCCTTTGGTTAGGATATAAAACGTTATAGACGTATATAATGTCCGCACCGAGACGTACGAGACGACACGACCGGGATTTTGTAGAACATTACCAGCGAGGGTCTAGATGGGTTAGGTTAGGTTATATTACGATATAGACGTATATAATGTTCCCACCGAGAAGTAGCGGCCGCCCCGCCCGGAGTGTTGGAAAATACTACATCCGAGATGTTAGGTTCCCTTAGGTTAGGATATATAACGTTATAGACGTATATAATGTCCCCACGGAGAAGTACGGGCGGACACGACCGGGATTTTGTAAAACATTACCAGCGAGGGTCTAGATGGATTAGATTAGGTTATATTACGTTATAGACGTAAATAATGTTCCCACCGAGAAGTGGGGCCGACCCGCCAGGAATGTTGTGAAATACTACATTCGAGATGTTAGGTTGCCTTTGGTTAGGATATATAACGTTATAGACGTATATAATGTCCGCACCGAGACGTACGGGACGACACGACCGGGATTCTGTAAAACATTACAAGCGAGGGGCTAGATGGGTTAGGTTAGGTTATATTACGATATAGACGTATATAATGTGCCCACCGAGAAGTAGGGGCCGACCCGCCAGGAATGTTGGAAAATACTACATCGGAGATGTTAAGTTGCCTTAGGTTAGGATATATAACGATATAGACGTATATAATGTGCCCACCGAGATGTAGGGGCCGACCCGCCAGGAATGTTGGAAAATACTACATCCGAGATGTTAGGTTGCCTTAGGTTAGGATATATAACGATATAGACGTATATAATGTACCCACGGAGAAGTAGGGCCGACACGAGCGGGATTTTGTAAAACATTACAAGCGAGGGGCTGGATGGGTTAGGTTAGGTTATACTACGTTATAAACGTATATAATTTTCCCACCGAGAAGTGGGGCCGACCAGCCAGGAATGTTGTGAAATACTACATACGAGATGTTAGGTTGCCTTTGGTTAGGATACATAACGTTATAGACGTATATAATGTCCGCACCGAGACGTACGGGACGACACGACCGGGATTTTGTAAAACATTACCAGCGAGGGTCTAGATGGGTTAGGTTTGGTTATATTACGATATAGACGTAAATAATGCTCCCACCGAGAAGTGGGGCCGACCCGCCAGGAATGTTGTGAAATACTACATCCGAGATGTTAGGTTCGCTTAGGTTAGGATATATAACGTTATAGACGTATATAATGTCCGCACCGAGACGTACGGGCCGACACGACCGGGATTCTGCAAAACATTACAAGCGAGGGGCTGGATGGGTTAGGTTAGGTTATATTACGATATAAACGTATATAATGTGCCCACCGAGAAGTAGGGGCCGACCCGCCAGGAATGTTGGAAAATACTACATCGGAGATGTTAAGTTGCCTTAGGTTAGGATATATAACGATATAGACGTATATAATGTCCCCACGGAGAAGTACGGGCCGACACGACCGGGATTTTGTAAAACATTACCAGCGAGGGTCTAGATGGGTTAGGTTTGGTTATATTACGATATAGACGTAAATAATGCTCCCACCGAGAAGTGGGGCCGACCCGCCAGGAATGTTGTGAAATACTACATTCGAGATGTTAGGTTGCCTTTGGTTAGGATATAAAACGTTATAGACGTATATAATGTCCGCGCCGAGACGTACGGGACGACGCGGCCGGGATTCTGTAAAACATTACAAGCGAGGGTCTACATGGGTTAGGTTAGGTTATACTTCGTTATAGACGTATATAATGTTCCCACCGAGAAGTGGGGCCGACCAGCCAGGAATGTTGTGAAATACTACATCCGAGATGTTAGGTACCCTTAGGTTAGGATATATAACGTTATAGACGTATATAAAGTCCGCACCGAGAAGTACGGGCCGACACGACCGGGATTTTGTAAAACATTACCAGCGAGGGTCTAGACGGGTTAGGTTAGGTTATATTACGATATAGACGTATATAATGTTCCCACCGAGAAGTAGCGGCCGCCCCGCCAGGAATGTTCGAAAATACTACATCCGAGATGTTAGGTTCCCTTAGGTTAGGATATATAACGATATAGACGTATATAATGTCCCCACGGAGAAGTACGGGCCGACACGACGGGGATTTTGTAAAACATTACCAGCGAGGGTCTAGATGGGTTAGGTTTGTTTATATTACGATATAGACGTATATAATGTGCCCACCGAGAAGTAGGGGCCGACCCGCCAGGAATGTTGGAAAATACTACATCCGAGATGTTAGGTTGCCTTAGGTTAGGATATATAACGATATAGACGTATATAATGTCCCCACGGAGAAGTACGGGCCGACACGACCGGGATTTTGTAAAACATTACCAGCGAGGGTCTAGATGGATTAGGTTAGGTTATATTACGTTATAGACGTAAATAATGTTCCCACCGAGAAGTGGGGCCGACCCGCCAGGAATGTTGTGAAATACTACATTCGAGATGTTAGGTTGCCTTTGGTTAGGATATAAAACGTTATAGACGTATATAATGTCCGTGCCGAGACGTACGGGACGACACGACCGGGATTCTGTAAAACATTACAAGCGAGGGTCTAGATGGGTTAGGTTAGGTTATACTTCGTTATAAACGTATATAATGTTCCCACCGAGAAGTGGGGCCGACCAGCCAGGAATGTTGTGAAATACTACATGCGACATGTTAGGTACCCTTAGGTTAGGATATATAACGTTATAGACGTATATAATGTCCGCACCGAGACGTACGGGCCGACACGACCGGGATTCTGCAAAACATTACAAGCGAGGGGCTAGATGGGTTAGGTTAGGTTATACTACGTTATAAACGTATATAATTTTCCCACCGAGAAGTGGGGCCGACCAGCCAGGAATGTTGTGAAATACTACATCCGTGATGTTAGGTTCCCTTAGGTTAGGATATATAACGTTATAGACGTATATAATGTCCCCACGGCGAAGTACGGGCCGACACGACCGGGATTTTGTAAAACATTACCAGCGAGGGTCTAGATGGGTTAGGTTAGGTTATATTACGATATAGACGTATATAATGTTCCCACCAAGAAGTAGCGGCCGCCCCGCCAGGAATGTTGGAAAATACTACATCCGAGATGTTAGGTTCCCTTAGGTTAGGATATATAACGTTATAGACGAATATAATGTCCCCACGGAGAAGTACGGGCCGACACGACCGGGATATTGTAAAACATTACCAGCGAGGGTCTAGATGGATTAGGTTAGGTTATATTACGTTATAGACGTAAATAATGTTCCCACCGAGAAGTGGGGCCGACCCGCCAGGAATGTTGTGAAATACTACATTCGAGATGTTAGGTTGCCTTTGGTTAGGATATAAAACGTTATAGACGTATATAATGTCCGTGCCGAGACGTACGGGACGACACGACCGGGATTCTGTAAAACATTACAAGCGAGGGTCTAGATGGGTTAGGTTAGGTTATACTTCGTTATAAACGTATATAATGTTCCCACCGAGAAGTGGGGCCGACCAGCCAGGAATGTTGTGAAATACTACATGCGACATGTTAGGTACCCTTAGGTTAGGATATATAACGTTATAGACGTATATAATGTCCGCACCGAGACGTACGGGCCGACACGACCGGGATTCTGCAAAACATTACAAGCGAGGGGCTAGATGGGTTAGGTTAGGTTATACTACGTTATAAACGTATATAATTTTCCCACCGAGAAGTGGGGCCGACCAGCCAGGAATGTTGTGAAATACTACATCCGTGATGTTAGGTTCCCTTAGGTTAGGATATATAACGTTATAGACGTATATAATGTCCCCACGGCGAAGTACGGGCCGACACGACCGGGATTTTGTAAAACATTACCAGCGAGGGTCTAGATGGGTTAGGTTAGGTTATATTACGATATAGACGTATATAATGTTCCCACCAAGAAGTAGCGGCCGCCCCGCCAGGAATGTTGGAAAATACTACATCCGAGATGTTAGGTTCCCTTAGGTTAGGATATATAACGTTATAGACGAATATAATGTCCCCACGGAGAAGTACGGGCCGACACGACCGGGATATTGTAAAACATTACCAGCGAGGGTCTAGATGGATTAGGTTAGGTTATATTACGTTATAGACGTAAATAATGTTCCCACCGAGAAGTGGGGCCGACCCGCCAGGAATGTTGTGAAATACTACATCCGAGATGTTAGGTTCCCTTAGGTTAAGATATATAACGTTATAGACGTAAATAATGTCCCCACCGAGAAGTACGGGCCGACACGACCGGCATTTTGTAAGACATTACCAGCGAGGGTCTAGCTGGGTTAGGTTAGGTTATATTACGATATAGACGTATATAATGTTCCCACCGAGAAGTAGCGGCCGCCCCGACAGGAATGTTGGAAAATACTACATCCGAGATGTTAGGTTGCCTTTGGTTAGGATATATAACGTTATAGACGTATATAATGTCCGCACCGAGACGTACGGGACGACACGACCGGGATTCTGTAAAACATTACAAGCGAGGGTCTAGATGGGTTAGGTTAAGTTATACTTCGTTATAAACGTATATAATGTTCCCACCGAGAAGTGGTGCCGACCAGCCAGGAATGTTGTGAAATACTACATCCGAGATGTTAGGTTCGCTTAGGTTAGGATATATAACGTTATAGACGTATATAATGTCCGCACCGAGACGTACGGGCCGACACGACCGGGATTCTGCAAAACATTACAAGCGAGGGGCTGGATGGGTTAGGTTAAGTTATACTTCGTTATAAACGTATATAATGTTCCCACCGAGAAGTGGGGCCGACCAGCCAGGAATGTTGTGAAATACTACATCCGAGATGTTAGGTTCGCTTAGGTTAGGATATATAACGTTATAGACGTATATAATGTCCGCACCGAGACGTACGGGCCGACACGACCGGGATTCTGCAAAACATTACAAGCGAGGGGCTGGATGGGTTAGGTTAGGTTATATTACGATATAAACGTATATAATGCTCCCACCGAGAAGTGGGGCCGACCCGCCAGGAATGTTGTGAAATACTACATTCGAGATGTTAGGTTGCCTTTGGTTAGGATATAAAACGTTATAGACGTATATAATGTCCGCGCCGAGACGTACGGGACGACGCGGCCGGGATTCTGTAAAACATTACAAGCGAGGGTCTACATGGGTTAGGTTAGGTTATACTTCGTTATAGACGTATATAATGTTCCCACCGAGAAGTGGGGCCGACCAGCCAGGAATGTTGTGAAATACTACATCCGAGATGTTAGGTACCCTTAGGTTAGGATATATAACGTTATAGACGTATATAAAGTCCGCACCGAGAAGTACGGGCCGACACGACCGGGATTTTGTAAAACATTACCAGCGAGGGTCTAGACGGGTTAGGTTAGGTTATATTACGATATAGACGTATATAATGCTCCCACCGAGAAGTAGCGGCCGCCCCGCCAGGAATGTTCGAAAATACTACATCCGAGATGTTAGGTTGCCTTAGGTTAGGATATATAACGATATAGACGTATATAATGTCCCCACGGAGAAGTACGGGCCGACACGACCGGGATTTTGTAAAACATTACCAGCGAGGGTCTAGATGGATTAGGTTAGGTTATATTACGTTATAGACGTAAATAATGTTCCCACCGAGAAGTGGGGCCGACCCGCGAGGAATGTTGTGAAATACTACATTCGAGATGTTAGGTTGCCTTTGGTTAGGATATAAAACGTTATAGACGTATATAATGTCCGTGCCGAGACGTACGGGACGACACGACCGGGATTCTGTAAAACATTACAAGCGAGGGTCTAGATGGGTTAGGTTAGGTTATACTTCGTTATAAACGTATATAATGTTCCCACCGAGAAGTGGGGCCGACCAGCCAGGAATGTTGGAAAATACTACATCCGAGATGTTAGGTTGCCTTTGGTTAGGATATATAACGTTATAGACGTATATAATGTCCGCACCGAGACGTACGGGACGACACGACCGGGATTCTGTAAAACATTACAAGCGAGGGTCTAGATGGGTTAGGTTAAGTTATACTTCGTTATAAACGTATATAATGTTCCCACCGAGAAGTGGTGCCGACCAGCCAGGAATGTTGTGAAATACTACATCCGAGATGTTAGGTTCGCTTAGGTTAGGATATATAACGTTATAGACGTATATAATGTCCGCACCGAGACGTACGGGCCGACACGACCGGGATTCTGCAAAACATTACAAGCGAGGGGCTGGATGGGTTAGGTTAAGTTATACTTCGTTATAAACGTATATAATGTTCCCACCGAGAAGTGGGGCCGACCAGCCAGGAATGTTGCGAAATACTACATCCGAGATGTTAGGTTCGCTTAGGTTAGGATATATAACGTTATAGACGTATATAATGTCCGCACCGAGACGTACGGGCCGACACGACCGGGATTCTGCAAAACATTACAAGCGAGGGTCTGGATGGGTTAGGTTAGGTTATATTACGATATAAACGTATATAATGCTCCCACCGAGAAGTGGGGCCGACCCGCCAGGAATGTTGTGAAATACTACATTCGAGATGTTAGGTTGCCTTTGGTTAGGATATAAAACGTTATAGACGTATATAATGTCCGCGCCGAGACGTACGGGACGACGCGGCCGGGATTCTGTAAAACATTACAAGCGAGGGTCTACATGGGTTAGGTTAGGTTATACTTCGTTATAGACGTATATAATGTTCCCACCGAGAAGTAGGGCCGACCAGCCAGGAATGTTGTGAAATACTACATCCGAGATGTTAGGTACCCTTAGGTTAGGATATATAACGTTATAGACGTATATAAAGTCCGCACCGAGAAGTACGGGCCGACACGACCGGGATTTTGTAAAACATTACCAGCGAGGGTCTAGACGGGTTAGGTTAGGTTATATTACGATATAGACGTATATAATGTTCCCACCGAGAAGTAGCGGCCGCCCCGCCAGGAATGTTCGAAAATACTACATCCGAGATGTTAGGTTCCCTTAGGTTAGGATATATAACGATATAGACGTATATAATGTCCCCACGGAGAAGTACGGGCCGACACGACGGGGATTTTGTAAAACATTACCAGCGAGGGTCTAGATGGGTTAGGTTTGTTTATATTACGATATAGACGTATATAATGTGCCCACCGAGAAGTAGGGGCCGACCCGCCAGGAATGTTGGAAAATACTACATCCGAGATGTTAGGTTGCCTTAGGTTAGGATATATAACGATATAGACGTATATAATGTCCCCACGGAGAAGTACGGGCCGACACGACCGGGATTTTGTAAAACATTACCAGCGAGGGTCTAGATGGGTTAGGTTAGGTTATATTACGTTATAAACGTATATAATGTTCCCACCGAGAAGTGGGGCCGACCTGCCAGGAATGTTGTGAAATACTACATTCGAGATGTTAGGTTCCCTTAGGTTAAGATATATAACGTTATAAACGTAAATAATGTCCCCACCGAGAAGTACGGGCCGACGCGACCGGCATTTTGTAAAACATTACCAGCGAGGGGCTAGATGGGTTAGGTTAGGTTATATTACGATATAGACGTATATAATGTGCCCACCGAGAAGTGGGGGCCGACCCGCCAGGAATGTTGGAAAATACTACATCGGAGATGTTAAGTTGCCTTAGGTTAGGATATATAACGATATAGACGTATATAATGTCCCCACGGAGAAATACGGGCCGACACGACCGGGATTCTGCACAACATTACAAGCGAGGGGCTAGATGGGTTAGGTTAGGTTATATTACGTTATAAACGTATATAATGTTCCCACCGAGAAGTGGGGCCGACCTGCCAGGAATGTTGTGAAATACTACATTCGAGATGTTAGGTTCCCTTAGGTTAAGATATATAACGTTATACGTAAATAATGTCCCCACCGAGAAGTACGGGCCGACGCGACCGGCATTTTGTAAAACATTACCAGCGAGGGTCTAGCTGGGTTAGGTTAGGTTATATTACGATATAGACGTATATAATGTGCCCACCGAGAAGTAGCGGCCGCCCCGCCAGGAATGTTGGAAAATACTACATCCGAGATGTTAGGTTGCCTTTGGTTAGGATATATAACGTTATAGACGTATATAATGTCCGCACCGAGACGTACGGGACGACACGACCGGGATTCTGTAAAACATTACAAGCGAGGGTCTAGATGGGTTAGGTTAAGTTATACTTCGTTATAAACGTATATAATGTTCCCACCGAGAAGTGGGGCCGACCAGCCAGGAATGTTGTGAAATACTACATCCGAGATGTTAGGTTCGCTTAGGTTAGGATATATAACGTTATAGACGTATATAATGTCCGCACCGAGACGTACGGGCCGACACGACCGGGATTCTGCAAAACATTACAAGCGAGGGGCTGGATGGGTTAGGTTAAGTTATACTTCGTTATAAACGTATATAATGTTCCCACCGAGAAGTGGGGCCGACCAGCCAGGAATGTTGTGAAATACTACATCCGAGATGTTAGGTTCGCTTAGGTTAGGATATATAACGTTATAGACGTATATAATGTCCGCACCGAGACGTACGGTCCGACACGACCGGGATTCTGCAAAACATTACAAGCGAGGGGCTGGATGGGTTAGGTTAGGTTATATTACGATATAAACGTATATAATGTGCCCACCGAGAAGTAGGGGCCGACCCGCCAGGAATGTTGGAAAATACTACATCGGAGATGTTAAGTTGCCTTAGGTTAGGATATATAACGATATAGACGTATATAATGTCCCCACGGAGAAGTACGGGCCGACACGACCGGGATTTTGTAAAACATTACCAGCGAGGGTCTAGATGGGTTAGGTTTGGTTATATTACGATATAGACGTAAATAATGCTCCCACCGAGAAGTGGGGCCGACCCGCCAGGAATGTTGTGAAATACTACATTCGAGATGTTAGGTTGCCTTTGGTTAGGATATAAAACGTTATAGACGTATATAATGTCCGCGCCGAGACGTACGGGACGACGCGGCCGGGATTCTGTAAAACATTACAAGCGAGGGTCTAGATGGGTTAGGTTAGGTTATACTTCGTTATAAACGTATATAATGTTCCCACCGAGAAGTAGGGCCGACCAGCCAGGAATGTTGTGAAATACTACATCCGAGATGTTAGGTTCCCTTAGGTTAGGATATATAACGTTATAGACGTAAATAATGTCCCCACCGAGAAGTACGGGCCGACACGACCGGGATTTTGTAAAACATTACCAGCGAGGGTCTAGACGGGTTAGGTTAGGTTATATTACGATATAGACGTATATAATGTTCCCACCGAGAAGTAGCGGCCGCCCCGCCAGGAATGTTCGAAAATACTACATCCGAGATGTTAGGTTCCCTTAGGTTAGGATATATAACGATATAGACGTATATAATGTCCCCACGGAGAAGTACGGGCCGACACGACGGGGATTTTGTAAAACATTACCAGCGAGGGTCTAGATGGGTTAGGTTTGTTTATATTACGATATAGACGTATATAATGTGCCCACCGAGAAGTAGGGGCCGACCCGCCAGGAATGTTGGAAAATACTACATCCGAGATGTTAGGTTGCCTTAGGTTAGGATATATAACGATATAGACGTATATAATGTCCCCACGGAGAAGTACGGGCCGACACGACCGGGATTTTGTAAAACATTACCAGCGAGGGTCTAGATGGATTAGGTTAGGTTATATTACGTTATAGACGTAAATAATGTTCCCACCGAGAAGTGGGGCCGACCCGCCAGGAATGTTGTGAAATACTACATGCGAGATGTTAGGTACCCTTAGGTTAGGATATATAACGTTATAGACGTATATAATGTCCGCACCGAGACGTACGGGCCGACACGACCGGGATTTTGTAAAACATTACCAGCGAGGGTCTAGACGGGTTAGGTTAGGTTATATTACGATATAGACGTATATAATGTTCCCACCGAGAAGTAGCGGCCGCCCCGCCAGGAATGTTCGAAAATACTACATCCGAGATGTTAGGTTCCCTTAGGTTAGGATATATAACGATATAGACGTATATAATGTCCCCACGGAGAAGTACGGGCCGACACGACGGGGATTTTGTAAAACATTACCAGCGAGGGTCTAGATGGGTTAGGTTTGTTTATATTACGATATAGACGTATATAATGTGCCCACCGAGAAGTAGGGGCCGACCCGCCAGGAATGTTGGAAAATACTACATCCGAGATGTTAGGTTGCCTTAGGTTAGGATATATAACGATATAGACGTATATAGTGTCCCCACGGAGAAGTACGGGCCGACACGACCGGGATTTTGTAAAACATTACCAGCGAGGGTCTAGATGGATTAGGTTAGGTTATATTACGTTATAGACGTAAATAATGTTCCCACCGAGAAGTGGGGCCGACCCGCCAGGAATGTTGTGAAATACTACATTCGAGATGTTAGGTTGCCTTTGGTTAGGATATAAAACGTTATAGACGTATATAATGTCCGTGCCGAGACGTACGGGACGACACGACCGGGATTCTGTAAAACATTACAAGCGAGGGTCTAGATGGGTTAGGTTAGGTTATACTTCGTTATAAACGTATATAATGTTCCCACCGAGAAGTGGGGCCGACCAGCCAGGAATGTTGTGAAATACTACATGCGAGATGTTAGGTACCCTTAGGTTAGGATATATAACGTTATAGACGTATATAATGTCCGCACCGAGACGTACGGGCCGACACGACCGGCATTCTGCAAAACATTACAAGCGAGGGGCTAGATGGGTTAGGTTAGGTTATACTACGTTATAAACGTATATAATTTTCCCACCGAGAAGTGGGGCCGACCAGCCAGGAATGTTCTGAAATACTACATCCGTGATGTTAGGTTCCCTTAGGTTAGGATATATAACGTTATAGACGTATATAATGTCCCCACGGAGAAGTACGGGCCGACACGACCGGGATTTTGTAAAACATTACCAGCGAGGGTCTAGATGGGTTAGGTTAGGTTATATTACGATATAGACGTATATAATGTTCCCACCAAGAAGTAGCGGCCGCCCCGCCAGGAATGTTGGAAAATACTACATCCGAGATGTTAGGTTCCCTTAGGTTAGGATATATAACGTTATAGACGAATATAATGTCCCCACGGAGAAGTACGGGCCGACACGACCGGGATATTGTAAAACATTACCAGCGAGGGTCTAGATGGATTAGGTTAGGTTATATTACGTTATAGACGTAAATAATGTTCCCACCGAGAAGTGGGGCCGACCCGCCAGGAATGTTGTGAAATACTACATCCGAGATGTTAGGTTCCCTTAGGTTAAGATATATAACGTTATAGACGTAAATAATGTCCCCACCGAGAAGTACGGGCCGACCCGACCGGCATTTTGTAAGACATTACCAGCGAGGGTCTAGCTGGGTTAGGTTAGGTTATATTACGATATAGACGTATATAATGTTCCCACCAAGAAGTAGCGGCCGCCCCGCCAGGAATGTTGGAAAATACTACATCCGAGATGTTAGGTTCCCTTAGGTTAGGATATATAACGTTATAGACGAATATAATGTCCCCACGGAGAAGTACGGGCCGACACGACCGGGATTTTGTAAAACATTACCAGCGAGGGTCTAGGTGGATTAGGTTAGGTTATATTACGTTATAGACGTAAATAATGTTCCCACCGAGAAGTGGGGCCGACCCGCCAGGAATGTTGTGAAATACTACATTCGAGATGTTAGGTTGCCTTTGGTTAGGATATATAACGTTATAGACGTATATAATGTCCGCACCGAGACGTACGGGACGACACGACCGGGATTCTGTAAAACATTACAAGCGAGGCTCTAGATGGGTTAGGTTAAGTTATACTTCGTTATAAACGTATATAATGTTCCCACCGAGAAGTGGGGCCGACCAGCCAGGAATGTTGTGAAATACTACATCCGAGATGTTAGGTTCGCTTAGGTTAGGATATATAACGTTATAGACGTATATAATGTCCGCACCGAGACGTACGGGCCGACACGACCGGGATTCTGCAAAACATTACAAGCGAGGGGCTGGATGGGTTAGGTTAAGTTATACTTCGTTATAAACGTATATAATGTTCCCACCGAGAAGTGGGGCCGACCAGCCAGGAATGTTGTGAAATACTACATCCGAGATGTTAGGTTCGCTTAGGTTAGGATATATAACGTTATAGACGTATATAATGTCCGCACCGAGACGTACGGGCCGACACGACCGGGATTCTGCAAAACATTACAAGCGAGGGGCTGGATGGGTTAGGTTAGGTTATATTACGATATAAACGTATATAATGTGCCCACCGAGAAGTAGGGGCCGACCCGCCAGGAATGTTGTGAAATACTACATTCGAGATGTTAGGTTGCCTTTGGTTAGGATATAAAACGTTATAGACGTATATAATGTCCGCGCCGAGACGTACGGGACGACGCGGCCGGGATTCTGTAAAACATTACAAGCGAGGGTCTAGATGGGTTAGGTTAGGTTATACTTCGTTATAAACGTATATAATGTTCCCACCGAGAAGTGGGGCCGACCAGCCAGGAATGTTGTAAAATACTACATCCGAGATGTTAGGTACCCATAGGTTAGGATATATAACGTTATAGACGTATATAAAGTCCGCACCGAGACGTACGGGCCGACACGACCGGGATTCTGCAAAACATTACAAGCGAGGGGCTAGGTGGGTTAGGTTAGGTTATACTACGTTATAAACGTTTATAATATTCCCACCGAGAAGTGGGGCCGACCAGCCAGGAATGTTGTGAAATACTACATCCGTGATGTTAGGTTCCCTTAGGTTAGGATATATAACGTTATAGACGTATATAATGTCCGCACCGAGACGTACGTGACGACACGACCGGGATTTTGTAGAACATTACCAGCGAGGGTCTAGATGGGTTAGGTTAGGTTATATTACGATATAGACGTATATAATGTTCCCACCAAGAAGTAGCGGCCGCCCCGCCAGGAATGTTGAAAAATACTACATCCGGGATGTTAGGTTCCCTTAGGTTCGGATATATAACGTTATAGACGTATATAATGTCCCCACGGAGAAGTACGGGCCGACACGACCGGGATTTTGTAAAACATTACCAGCGAGGGTCTAGATGGGTTAGGTTAGGTTATATTACGATATAGACGTATATAATGTTCCCACCAAGAAGTAGCGGCCGCCCCGCCAGGAATGTTGGAAAATACTACATCCGAGATGTTAGGTTCCCTTAGGTTAGGATATATAACGTTATAGACGAATATAATGTCCCCACGGAGAAGTACGGGCCGACACGACCGGGATTTTGTAAAACATTGCCAGCGAGGGTCTAGATGGATTAGGTTAGGTTATATTACGTTATAGACGTAAATAATGTTCCCACCGAGAAGTGGGGCCGACCCGCCAGGAATGTTGTGAAATACTACATCCGAGATGTTAGGTTGCCTTTGGTTAGGATATATAACGTTATAGACGTATATAATGTCCGCTCCGAGACTTACGGGACGACACGACAGGGATTCTGTAAAACATTACAAGCGAGGGTCTAGATGGGTTAGGTTAAGTTATACTTCGTTATAAACGTATATAATGTTCCCACCGAGAAGTGGGGCCGACCAGCCAGGAATGTTGTGAAATACTACATCCGAGATGTTAGGTACGCTTAGGTTAGGATATATAACGTTATAGACGTATATAATGTCCGCACCGAGACGTACGGGCCGACACGACCGGGAATCTGCAAAACATTACAAGCGAGGGGCTAGATGGGTTAGGTTAGGTTATATTACGATATAGACGTATATAATGTGCCCACCGAGAAGTAGGGGCCGACCCGCCAGGAATGTTGGAAAATACTACATCGGAGATGTTAAGTTGCCTTAGGTTAGGATATATAACGATATAGACGTATATAATGTCCCCACGGAGAAATACGGGCCGACACGACCGGGATTCTGCAAAACATTACAAGCGAGGGGCTAGATGGGTTAGGTTAGGTTATATTACGTTATAAACGTATATAATGTTCCCACCGAGAAGTGGGGCCGACCTGCCAGGAATGTTGTGAAATACTACATTCGAGATGTTAGGTTCCCTTAGGTTAAGATATATAACGTTATAGACGTAAATAATGTCCCCACCGAGAAGTACGGGCCGACACGACCGGCATTTTGTAAAACATTACCAGCGAGGGTCTAGCTGGGTTAGGTTAGGTTATATTACGATATAGACGTATATAATGTGCCCACCGAGAAGTAGCGGCCGCCCCGCCAGGAATGTTGGAAAATACTACATCCGAGATGTTAGGTTGCCTTTGGTTAGGATATATAACGTTATAGACGTATATAATGTCCGCACCGAGACGTACGGGACGACACGACCGGGATTCTGTAAAACATTACAAGCGAGGGTCTAGATGGGTTAGGTTAAGTTATACTTCGTTATAAACGTATATAATGTTCCCACCGAGAAGTGGGGCCGACCAGCCAGGAATGTTGTGAAATACTACATCCGAGATGTTAGGTTCGCTTAGGTTAGGATATATAACGTTATAGACGTATATAATGTCCGCACCGAGACGTACGGGCCGACACGACCGGCATTCTGCAAAACATTACAAGCGAGGGGCTAGATGGGTTAGGTTAGGTTATACTACGTTATAAACGTATATAATTTTCCCACCGAGAAGTGGGGCCGACCAGCCAGGAATGTTCTGAAATACTACATCCGTGATGTTAGGTTCCCTTAGGTTAGGATATATAACGTTATAGACGTATATAATGTCCCCACGGAGAAGTACGGGCCGACACGACCGGGATTTTGTAAAACATTACCAGCGAGGGTCTAGATGGGTTAGGTTAGGTTATATTACGATATAGACGTATATAATGTTCCCACCAAGAAGTAGCGGCCGCCCCGCCAGGAATGTTGGAAAATACTACATCCGAGATGTTAGGTTCCCTTAGGTTAGGATATATAACGTTATAGACGAATATAATGTCCCCACGGAGAAGTACGGGCCGACACGACCGGGATATTGTAAAACATTACCAGCGAGGGTCTAGATGGATTAGGTTAGGTTATATTACGTTATAGACGTAAATAATGTTCCCACCGAGAAGTGGGGCCGACCCGCCAGGAATGTTGTGAAATACTACATCCGAGATGTTAGGTTCCCTTAGGTTAAGATATATAACGTTATAGACGTAAATAATGTCCCCACCGAGAAGTACGGGCCGACCCGACCGGCATTTTGTAAGACATTACCAGCGAGGGTCTAGCTGGGTTAGGTTAGGTTATATTACGATATAGACGTATATAATGTTCCCACCAAGAAGTAGCGGCCGCCCCGCCAGGAATGTTGGAAAATACTACATCCGAGATGTTAGGTTCCCTTAGGTTAGGATATATAACGTTATAGACGAATATAATGTCCCCACGGAGAAGTACGGGCCGACACGACCGGGATTTTGTAAAACATTACCAGCGAGGGTCTAGGTGGATTAGGTTAGGTTATATTACGTTATAGACGTAAATAATGTTCCCACCGAGAAGTGGGGCCGACCCGCCAGGAATGTTGTGAAATACTACATTCGAGATGTTAGGTTGCCTTTGGTTAGGATATATAACGTTATAGACGTATATAATGTCCGCACCGAGACGTACGGGACGACACGACCGGGATTCTGTAAAACATTACAAGCGAGGCTCTAGATGGGTTAGGTTAAGTTATACTTCGTTATAAACGTATATAATGTTCCCACCGAGAAGTGGGGCCGACCAGCCAGGAATGTTGTGAAATACTACATCCGAGATGTTAGGTTCGCTTAGGTTAGGATATATAACGTTATAGACGTATATAATGTCCGCACCGAGACGTACGGGCCGACACGACCGGGATTCTGCAAAACATTACAAGCGAGGGGCTGGATGGGTTAGGTTAAGTTATACTTCGTTATAAACGTATATAATGTTCCCACCGAGAAGTGGGGCCGACCAGCCAGGAATGTTGTGAAATACTACATCCGAGATGTTAGGTTCGCTTAGGTTAGGATATATAACGTTATAGACGTATATAATGTCCGCACCGAGACGTACGGGCCGACACGACCGGGATTCTGCAAAACATTACAAGCGAGGGGCTGGATGGGTTAGGTTAGGTTATATTACGATATAAACGTATATAATGTGCCCACCGAGAAGTAGGGGCCGACCCGCCAGGAATGTTGTGAAATACTACATTCGAGATGTTAGGTTGCCTTTGGTTAGGATATAAAACGTTATAGACGTATATAATGTCCGCGCCGAGACGTACGGGACGACGCGGCCGGGATTCTGTAAAACATTACAAGCGAGGGTCTAGATGGGTTAGGTTAGGTTATACTTCGTTATAAACGTATATAATGTTCCCACCGAGAAGTGGGGCCGACCAGCCAGGAATGTTGTAAAATACTACATCCGAGATGTTAGGTACCCTTAGGTTAGGATATATAACGTTATAGACGTATATAAAGTCCGCACCGAGACGTACGGGCCGACACGACCGGGATTCTGCAAAACATTACAAGCGAGGGGCTAGGTGGGTTAGGTTAGGTTATACTACGTTATAAACGTTTATAATATTCCCACCGAGAAGTGGGGCCGACCAGCCAGGAATGTTGTGAAATACTACATCCGTGATGTTAGGTTCCCTTAGGTTAGGATATATAACGTTATAGACGTATATAATGTCCGCACCGAGACGTACGTGACGACACGACCGGGATTTTGTAGAACATTACCAGCGAGGGTCTAGATGGGTTAGGTTAGGTTATATTACGATATAGACGTATATAATGTTCCCACCAAGAAGTAGCGGCCGCCCCGCCAGGAATGTTGAAAAATACTACATCCGGGATGTTAGGTTCCCTTAGGTTCGGATATATAACGTTATAGACGTATATAATGTCCCCACGGAGAAGTACGGGCCGACACGACCGGGATTTTGTAAAACATTACCAGCGAGGGTCTAGATGGGTTAGGTTAGGTTATATTACGATATAGACGTATATAATGTTCCCACCAAGAAGTAGCGGCCGCCCCGCCAGGAATGTTGGAAAATACTACATCCGAGATGTTAGGTTCCCTTAGGTTAGGATATATAACGTTATAGACGAATATAATGTCCCCACGGAGAAGTACGGGCCGACACGACCGGGATTTTGTAAAACATTGCCAGCGAGGGTCTAGATGGATTAGGTTAGGTTATATTACGTTATAGACGTAAATAATGTTCCCACCGAGAAGTGGGGCCGACCCGCCAGGAATGTTGTGAAATACTACATCCGAGATGTTAGGTTGCCTTTGGTTAGGATATATAACGTTATAGACGTATATAATGTCCGCTCCGAGACTTACGGGACGACACGACAGGGATTCTGTAAAACATTACAAGCGAGGGTCTAGATGGGTTAGGTTAAGTTATACTTCGTTATAAACGTATATAATGTTCCCACCGAGAAGTGGGGCCGACCAGCCAGGAATGTTGTGAAATACTACATCCGAGATGTTAGGTACGCTTAGGTTAGGATATATAACGTTATAGACGTATATAATGTCCGCACCGAGACGTACGGGCCGACACGACCGGGAATCTGCAAAACATTACAAGCGAGGGGCTAGATGGGTTAGGTTAGGTTATATTACGATATAGACGTATATAATGTGCCCACCGAGAAGTAGGGGCCGACCCGCCAGGAATGTTGGAAAATACTACATCGGAGATGTTAAGTTGCCTTAGGTTAGGATATATAACGATATAGACGTATATAATGTCCCCACGGAGAAATACGGGCCGACACGACCGGGATTCTGCAAAACATTACAAGCGAGGGGCTAGATGGGTTAGGTTAGGTTATATTACGTTATAAACGTATATAATGTTCCCACCGAGAAGTGGGGCCGACCTGCCAGGAATGTTGTGAAATACTACATTCGAGATGTTAGGTTCCCTTAGGTTAAGATATATAACGTTATAGACGTAAATAATGTCCCCACCGAGAAGTACGGGCCGACACGACCGGCATTTTGTAAAACATTACCAGCGAGGGTCTAGCTGGGTTAGGTTAGGTTATATTACGATATAGACGTATATAATGTGCCCACCGAGAAGTAGCGGCCGCCCCGCCAGGAATGTTGGAAAATACTACATCCGAGATGTTAGGTTGCCTTTGGTTAGGATATATAACGTTATAGACGTATATAATGTCCGCACCGAGACGTACGGGACGACACGACCGGGATTCTGTAAAACATTACAAGCGAGGGTCTAGATGGGTTAGGTTAAGTTATACTTCGTTATAAACGTATATAATGTTCCCACCGAGAAGTGGGGCCGACCAGCCAGGAATGTTGTGAAATACTACATCCGAGATGTTAGGTTCGCTTAGGTTAGGATATATAACGTTATAGACGTATATAATGTCCGCACCGAGACGTACGGGCCGACACGACCGGGATTCTGCAAAACATTACAAGCGAGGGGCTGGATGGGTTAGGTTAAGTTATACTTCGTTATAAACGTATATAATGTTCCCACCGAGAAGTGGGGCCGACCAGCCAGGAATGTTGTGAAATACTACATCCGAGATGTTAGGTTCGCTTAGGTTAGGATATATAACGTTATAGACGTATATAATGTCCGCACCGAGACGTACGGTCCGACACGACCGGGATTCTGCAAAACATTACAAGCGAGGGGCTGGATGGGTTAGGTTAGGTTATATTACGATATAAACGTATATAATGTGCCCACCGAGAAGTAGGGGCCGACCCGCCAGGAATGTTGGAAAATACTACATCGGAGATGTTAAGTTGCCTTAGGTTAGGATATATAACGATATAGACGTATATAATGTCCCCACGGAGAAGTACGGGCCGACACGACCGGGATTTTGTAAAACATTACCAGCGAGGGTCTAGATGGGTTAGGTTTGGTTATATTACGATATAGACGTAAATAATGCTCCCACCGAGAAGTGGGGCCGACCCGCCAGGAATGTTGTGAAATACTACATTCGAGATGTTAGGTTGCCTTTGGTTAGGATATAAAACGTTATAGACGTATATAATGTCCGCGCCGACACGTACGGGACGACGCGGCCGGGATTCTGTAAAACATTACAAGCGAGGGTCTAGATGGGTTAGGTTAGGTTATACTTCGTTATAAACGTATATAATGTTCCCACCGAGAAGTGGGGCCGACCAGCCAGGAATGTTGTGAAATACTACATCCGAGATGTTAGGTACCCTTAGGTTAGGATATATAACGTTATAGACGTATATAAAGTCCGCACCGAGACGTACGGGCCGACACGACCGGGATTCTGCAAAACATTACAAGCGAGGGGCTAGGTGGGTTAGGTTAGGTTATACTACGTTATAAACGTTTATAATGTTCCCACCGAGAAGTGGGGCCGACCTGCCAGGAATGTTGTGAAATACTACATCCGAGATGTTAGGTTCCCTTAGGTTAGGATATATAACGATATAGACGTATATAATGTCCCCACGGAGAAGTACGGGCCGACACGACGGGGATTTTGTAAAACATTACCAGCGAGGGTCTAGATGGGTTAGGTTTGTTTATATTACGATATAGACGTATATAATGTGCCCACCGAGAAGTAGGGGCCGACCCGCCAGGAATGTTGGAAAATACTACATCCGAGATGTTAGGTTGCCTTAGGTTAGGATATATAACGATATAGACGTATATAGTGTCCCCACGGAGAAGTACGGGCCGACACGACCGGGATTTTGTAAAACATTACCAGCGAGGGTCTAGATGGATTAGGTTAGGTTATATTACGTTATAGACGTAAATAATGTTCCCACCGAGAAGTGGGGCCGACCCGCCAGGAATGTTGTGAAATACTACATTCGAGATGTTAGGTTGCCTTTGGTTAGGATATAAAACGTTATAGACGTATATAATGTCCGTGCCGAGACGTACGGGACGACACGACCGGGATTCTGTAAAACATTACAAGCGAGGGTCTAGATGGGTTAGGTTAGGTTATACTTCGTTATAAACGTATATAATGTTCCCACCGAGAAGTGGGGCCGACCAGCCAGGAATGTTGTGAAATACTACATGCGAGATGTTAGGTACCCTTAGGTTAGGATATATAACGTTATAGACGTATATAATGTCCGCACCGAGACGTACGGGCCGACACGACCGGCATTCTGCAAAACATTACAAGCGAGGGGCTAGATGGGTTAGGTTAGGTTATACTACGTTATAAACGTATATAATTTTCCCACCGAGAAGTGGGGCCGACCAGCCAGGAATGTTCTGAAATACTACATCCGTGATGTTAGGTTCCCTTAGGTTAGGATATATAACGTTATAGACGTATATAATGTCCCCACGGAGAAGTACGGGCCGACACGACCGGGATTTTGTAAAACATTACCAGCGAGGGTCTAGATGGGTTAGGTTAGGTTATATTACGATATAGACGTATATAATGTTCCCACCAAGAAGTAGCGGCCGCCCCGCCAGGAATGTTGGAAAATACTACATCCGAGATGTTAGGTTCCCTTAGGTTAGGATATATAACGTTATAGACGAATATAATGTCCCCACGGAGAAGTACGGGCCGACACGACCGGGATATTGTAAAACATTACCAGCGAGGGTCTAGATGGATTAGGTTAGGTTATATTACGTTATAGACGTAAATAATGTTCCCACCGAGAAGTGGGGCCGACCCGCCAGGAATGTTGTGAAATACTACATCCGAGATGTTAGGTTCCCTTAGGTTAAGATATATAACGTTATAGACGTAAATAATGTCCCCACCGAGAAGTACGGGCCGACCCGACCGGCATTTTGTAAGACATTACCAGCGAGGGTCTAGCTGGGTTAGGTTAGGTTATATTACGATATAGACGTATATAATGTTCCCACCAAGAAGTAGCGGCCGCCCCGCCAGGAATGTTGGAAAATACTACATCCGAGATGTTAGGTTCCCTTAGGTTAGGATATATAACGTTATAGACGAATATAATGTCCCCACGGAGAAGTACGGGCCGACACGACCGGGATTTTGTAAAACATTACCAGCGAGGGTCTAGGTGGATTAGGTTAGGTTATATTACGTTATAGACGTAAATAATGTTCCCACCGAGAAGTGGGGCCGACCCGCCAGGAATGTTGTGAAATACTACATTCGAGATGTTAGGTTGCCTTTGGTTAGGATATATAACGTTATAGACGTATATAATGTCCGCACCGAGACGTACGGGACGACACGACCGGGATTCTGTAAAACATTACAAGCGAGGCTCTAGATGGGTTAGGTTAAGTTATACTTCGTTATAAACGTATATAATGTTCCCACCGAGAAGTGGGGCCGACCAGCCAGGAATGTTGTGAAATACTACATCCGAGATGTTAGGTTCGCTTAGGTTAGGATATATAACGTTATAGACGTATATAATGTCCGCACCGAGACGTACGGGCCGACACGACCGGGATTCTGCAAAACATTACAAGCGAGGGGCTGGATGGGTTAGGTTAAGTTATACTTCGTTATAAACGTATATAATGTTCCCACCGAGAAGTGGGGCCGACCAGCCAGGAATGTTGTGAAATACTACATCCGAGATGTTAGGTTCGCTTAGGTTAGGATATATAACGTTATAGACGTATATAATGTCCGCACCGAGACGTACGGGCCGACACGACCGGGATTCTGCAAAACATTACAAGCGAGGGGCTGGATGGGTTAGGTTAGGTTATATTACGATATAAACGTATATAATGTGCCCACCGAGAAGTAGGGGCCGACCCGCCAGGAATGTTGTGAAATACTACATTCGAGATGTTAGGTTGCCTTTGGTTAGGATATAAAACGTTATAGACGTATATAATGTCCGCGCCGAGACGTACGGGACGACGCGGCCGGGATTCTGTAAAACATTACAAGCGAGGGTCTAGATGGGTTAGGTTAGGTTATACTTCGTTATAAACGTATATAATGTTCCCACCGAGAAGTGGGGCCGACCAGCCAGGAATGTTGTAAAATACTACATCCGAGATGTTAGGTACCCATAGGTTAGGATATATAACGTTATAGACGTATATAAAGTCCGCACCGAGACGTACGGGCCGACACGACCGGGATTCTGCAAAACATTACAAGCGAGGGGCTAGGTGGGTTAGGTTAGGTTATACTACGTTATAAACGTTTATAATATTCCCACCGAGAAGTGGGGCCGACCAGCCAGGAATGTTGTGAAATACTACATCCGTGATGTTAGGTTCCCTTAGGTTAGGATATATAACGTTATAGACGTATATAATGTCCGCACCGAGACGTACGTGACGACACGACCGGGATTTTGTAGAACATTACCAGCGAGGGTCTAGATGGGTTAGGTTAGGTTATATTACGATATAGACGTATATAATGTTCCCACCAAGAAGTAGCGGCCGCCCCGCCAGGAATGTTGAAAAATACTACATCCGGGATGTTAGGTTCCCTTAGGTTCGGATATATAACGTTATAGACGTATATAATGTCCCCACGGAGAAGTACGGGCCGACACGACCGGGATTTTGTAAAACATTACCAGCGAGGGTCTAGATGGGTTAGGTTAGGTTATATTACGATATAGACGTATATAATGTTCCCACCAAGAAGTAGCGGCCGCCCCGCCAGGAATGTTGGAAAATACTACATCCGAGATGTTAGGTTCCCTTAGGTTAGGATATATAACGTTATAGACGAATATAATGTCCCCACGGAGAAGTACGGGCCGACACGACCGGGATTTTGTAAAACATTGCCAGCGAGGGTCTAGATGGATTAGGTTAGGTTATATTACGTTATAGACGTAAATAATGTTCCCACCGAGAAGTGGGGCCGACCCGCCAGGAATGTTGTGAAATACTACATCCGAGATGTTAGGTTGCCTTTGGTTAGGATATATAACGTTATAGACGTATATAATGTCCGCTCCGAGACTTACGGGACGACACGACAGGGATTCTGTAAAACATTACAAGCGAGGGTCTAGATGGGTTAGGTTAAGTTATACTTCGTTATAAACGTATATAATGTTCCCACCGAGAAGTGGGGCCGACCAGCCAGGAATGTTGTGAAATACTACATCCGAGATGTTAGGTACGCTTAGGTTAGGATATATAACGTTATAGACGTATATAATGTCCGCACCGAGACGTACGGGCCGACACGACCGGGAATCTGCAAAACATTACAAGCGAGGGGCTAGATGGGTTAGGTTAGGTTATATTACGATATAGACGTATATAATGTGCCCACCGAGAAGTAGGGGCCGACCCGCCAGGAATGTTGGAAAATACTACATCGGAGATGTTAAGTTGCCTTAGGTTAGGATATATAACGATATAGACGTATATAATGTCCCCACGGAGAAATACGGGCCGACACGACCGGGATTCTGCAAAACATTACAAGCGAGGGGCTAGATGGGTTAGGTTAGGTTATATTACGTTATAAACGTATATAATGTTCCCACCGAGAAGTGGGGCCGACCTGCCAGGAATGTTGTGAAATACTACATTCGAGATGTTAGGTTCCCTTAGGTTAAGATATATAACGTTATAGACGTAAATAATGTCCCCACCGAGAAGTACGGGCCGACACGACCGGCATTTTGTAAAACATTACCAGCGAGGGTCTAGCTGGGTTAGGTTAGGTTATATTACGATATAGACGTATATAATGTGCCCACCGAGAAGTAGCGGCCGCCCCGCCAGGAATGTTGGAAAATACTACATCCGAGATGTTAGGTTGCCTTTGGTTAGGATATATAACGTTATAGACGTATATAATGTCCGCACCGAGACGTACGGGACGACACGACCGGGATTCTGTAAAACATTACAAGCGAGGGTCTAGATGGGTTAGGTTAAGTTATACTTCGTTATAAACGTATATAATGTTCCCACCGAGAAGTGGGGCCGACCAGCCAGGAATGTTGTGAAATACTACATCCGAGATGTTAGGTTCGCTTAGGTTAGGATATATAACGTTATAGACGTATATAATGTCCGCACCGAGACGTACGGGCCGACACGACCGGGATTCTGCAAAACATTACAAGCGAGGGGCTGGATGGGTTAGGTTAAGTTATACTTCGTTATAAACGTATATAATGTTCCCACCGAGAAGTGGGGCCGACCAGCCAGGAATGTTGTGAAATACTACATCCGAGATGTTAGGTTCGCTTAGGTTAGGATATATAACGTTATAGACGTATATAATGTCCGCACCGAGACGTACGGTCCGACACGACCGGGATTCTGCAAAACATTACAAGCGAGGGGCTGGATGGGTTAGGTTAGGTTATATTACGATATAAACGTATATAATGTGCCCACCGAGAAGTAGGGGCCGACCCGCCAGGAATGTTGGAAAATACTACATCGGAGATGTTAAGTTGCCTTAGGTTAGGATATATAACGATATAGACGTATATAATGTCCCCACGGAGAAGTACGGGCCGACACGACCGGGATTTTGTAAAACATTACCAGCGAGGGTCTAGATGGGTTAGGTTTGGTTATATTACGATATAGACGTAAATAATGCTCCCACCGAGAAGTGGGGCCGACCCGCCAGGAATGTTGTGAAATACTACATTCGAGATGTTAGGTTGCCTTTGGTTAGGATATAAAACGTTATAGACGTATATAATGTCCGCGCCGACACGTACGGGACGACGCGGCCGGGATTCTGTAAAACATTACAAGCGAGGGTCTAGATGGGTTAGGTTAGGTTATACTTCGTTATAAACGTATATAATGTTCCCACCGAGAAGTGGGGCCGACCAGCCAGGAATGTTGTGAAATACTACATCCGAGATGTTAGGTACCCTTAGGTTAGGATATATAACGTTATAGACGTATATAATGTCCGCACCGAGACGTACGGGCCGACACGACCGGCATTCTGCAAAACATTACAAGCGAGGGGCTAGATGGGTTAGGTTAGGTTATACTACGTTATAAACGTATATAATTTTCCCACCGAGAAGTGGGGCCGACCAGCCAGGAATGTTCTGAAATACTACATCCGTGATGTTAGGTTCCCTTAGGTTAGGATATATAACGTTATAGACGTATATAATGTCCCCACGGAGAAGTACGGGCCGACACGACCGGGATTTTGTAAAACATTACCAGCGAGGGTCTAGATGGGTTAGGTTAGGTTATATTACGATATAGACGTATATAATGTTCCCACCAAGAAGTAGCGGCCGCCCCGCCAGGAATGTTGGAAAATACTACATCCGAGATGTTAGGTTCCCTTAGGTTAGGATATATAACGTTATAGACGAATATAATGTCCCCACGGAGAAGTACGGGCCGACACGACCGGGATATTGTAAAACATTACCAGCGAGGGTCTAGATGGATTAGGTTAGGTTATATTACGTTATAGACGTAAATAATGTTCCCACCGAGAAGTGGGGCCGACCCGCCAGGAATGTTGTGAAATACTACATCCGAGATGTTAGGTTCCCTTAGGTTAGGATATATAACGTTATAGACGAATATAATGTCCCCACGGAGAAGTACGGGCCGACACGACCGGGATTTTGTAAAACATTACCAGCGAGGGTCTAGGTGGATTAGGTTAGGTTATATTACGTTATAGACGTAAATAATGTTCCCACCGAGAAGTGGGGCCGACCCGCCAGGAATGTTGTGAAATACTACATTCGAGATGTTAGGTTGCCTTTGGTTAGGATATATAACGTTATAGACGTATATAATGTCCGCACCGAGACGTACGGGACGACACGACCGGGATTCTGTAAAACATTACAAGCGAGGCTCTAGATGGGTTAGGTTAAGTTATACTTCGTTATAAACGTATATAATGTTCCCACCGAGAAGTGGGGCCGACCAGCCAGGAATGTTGTGAAATACTACATCCGAGATGTTAGGTTCGCTTAGGTTAGGATATATAACGTTATAGACGTATATAATGTCCGCACCGAGACGTACGGGCCGACACGACCGGGATTCTGCAAAACATTACAAGCGAGGGGCTGGATGGGTTAGGTTAAGTTATACTTCGTTATAAACGTATATAATGTTCCCACCGAGAAGTGGGGCCGACCAGCCAGGAATGTTGTGAAATACTACATCCGAGATGTTAGGTTCGCTTAGGTTAGGATATATAACGTTATAGACGTATATAATGTCCGCACCGAGACGTACGGGCCGACACGACCGGGATTCTGCAAAACATTACAAGCGAGGGGCTGGATGGGTTAGGTTAGGTTATATTACGATATAAACGTATATAATGTGCCCACCGAGAAGTAGGGGCCGACCCGCCAGGAATGTTGTGAAATACTACATTCGAGATGTTAGGTTGCCTTTGGTTAGGATATAAAACGTTATAGACGTATATAATGTCCGCGCCGAGACGTACGGGACGACGCGGCCGGGATTCTGTAAAACATTACAAGCGAGGGTCTAGATGGGTTAGGTTAGGTTATACTTCGTTATAAACGTATATAATGTTCCCACCGAGAAGTGGGGCCGACCAGCCAGGAATGTTGTAAAATACTACATCCGAGATGTTAGGTACCCTTAGGTTAGGATATATAACGTTATAGACGTATATAAAGTCCGCACCGAGACGTACGGGCCGACACGACCGGGATTCTGCAAAACATTACAAGCGAGGGGCTAGGTGGGTTAGGTTAGGTTATACTACGTTATAAACGTTTATAATATTCCCACCGAGAAGTGGGGCCGACCAGCCAGGAATGTTGTGAAATACTACATCCGTGATGTTAGGTTCCCTTAGGTTAGGATATATAACGTTATAGACGTATATAATGTCCGCACCGAGACGTACGTGACGACACGACCGGGATTTTGTAGAACATTACCAGCGAGGGTCTAGATGGGTTAGGTTAGGTTATATTACGATATAGACGTATATAATGTTCCCACCAAGAAGTAGCGGCCGCCCCGCCAGGAATGTTGAAAAATACTACATCCGGGATGTTAGGTTCCCTTAGGTTCGGATATATAACGTTATAGACGTATATAATGTCCCCACGGAGAAGTACGGGCCGACACGACCGGGATTTTGTAAAACATTACCAGCGAGGGTCTAGATGGGTTAGGTTAGGTTATATTACGATATAGACGTATATAATGTTCCCACCAAGAAGTAGCGGCCGCCCCGCCAGGAATGTTGGAAAATACTACATCCGAGATGTTAGGTTCCCTTAGGTTAGGATATATAACGTTATAGACGAATATAATGTCCCCACGGAGAAGTACGGGCCGACACGACCGGGATTTTGTAAAACATTGCCAGCGAGGGTCTAGATGGATTAGGTTAGGTTATATTACGTTATAGACGTAAATAATGTTCCCACCGAGAAGTGGGGCCGACCCGCCAGGAATGTTGTGAAATACTACATCCGAGATGTTAGGTTGCCTTTGGTTAGGATATATAACGTTATAGACGTATATAATGTCCGCTCCGAGACTTACGGGACGACACGACAGGGATTCTGTAAAACATTACAAGCGAGGGTCTAGATGGGTTAGGTTAAGTTATACTTCGTTATAAACGTATATAATGTTCCCACCGAGAAGTGGGGCCGACCAGCCAGGAATGTTGTGAAATACTACATCCGAGATGTTAGGTACGCTTAGGTTAGGATATATAACGTTATAGACGTATATAATGTCCGCACCGAGACGTACGGGCCGACACGACCGGGAATCTGCAAAACATTACAAGCGAGGGGCTAGATGGGTTAGGTTAGGTTATATTACGATATAGACGTATATAATGTGCCCACCGAGAAGTAGGGGCCGACCCGCCAGGAATGTTGGAAAATACTACATCGGAGATGTTAAGTTGCCTTAGGTTAGGATATATAACGATATAGACGTATATAATGTCCCCACGGAGAAATACGGGCCGACACGACCGGGATTCTGCAAAACATTACAAGCGAGGGGCTAGATGGGTTAGGTTAGGTTATATTACGTTATAAACGTATATAATGTTCCCACCGAGAAGTGGGGCCGACCTGCCAGGAATGTTGTGAAATACTACATTCGAGATGTTAGGTTCCCTTAGGTTAAGATATATAACGTTATAGACGTAAATAATGTCCCCACCGAGAAGTACGGGCCGACACGACCGGCATTTTGTAAAACATTACCAGCGAGGGTCTAGCTGGGTTAGGTTAGGTTATATTACGATATAGACGTATATAATGTGCCCACCGAGAAGTAGCGGCCGCCCCGCCAGGAATGTTGGAAAATACTACATCCGAGATGTTAGGTTGCCTTTGGTTAGGATATATAACGTTATAGACGTATATAATGTCCGCACCGAGACGTACGGGACGACACGACCGGGATTCTGTAAAACATTACAAGCGAGGGTCTAGATGGGTTAGGTTAAGTTATACTTCGTTATAAACGTATATAATGTTCCCACCGAGAAGTGGGGCCGACCAGCCAGGAATGTTGTGAAATACTACATCCGAGATGTTAGGTTCGCTTAGGTTAGGATATATAACGTTATAGACGTATATAATGTCCGCACCGAGACGTACGGGCCGACACGACCGGGATTCTGCAAAACATTACAAGCGAGGGGCTGGATGGGTTAGGTTAAGTTATACTTCGTTATAAACGTATATAATGTTCCCACCGAGAAGTGGGGCCGACCAGCCAGGAATGTTGTGAAATACTACATCCGAGATGTTAGGTTCGCTTAGGTTAGGATATATAACGTTATAGACGTATATAATGTCCGCACCGAGACGTACGGTCCGACACGACCGGGATTCTGCAAAACATTACAAGCGAGGGGCTGGATGGGTTAGGTTAGGTTATATTACGATATAAACGTATATAATGTGCCCACCGAGAAGTAGGGGCCGACCCGCCAGGAATGTTGGAAAATACTACATCGGAGATGTTAAGTTGCCTTAGGTTAGGATATATAACGATATAGACGTATATAATGTCCCCACGGAGAAGTACGGGCCGACACGACCGGGATTTTGTAAAACATTACCAGCGAGGGTCTAGATGGGTTAGGTTTGGTTATATTACGATATAGACGTAAATAATGCTCCCACCGAGAAGTGGGGCCGACCCGCCAGGAATGTTGTGAAATACTACATTCGAGATGTTAGGTTGCCTTTGGTTAGGATATAAAACGTTATAGACGTATATAATGTCCGCGCCGACAC